>JAUMHE010023815.1:0-45076 GCA_032359235.1 Enteromius mattozi | reverse complement strand
TTTATCTCTGATTTTATCTGCGATACTCTTGGTCGCCTCTAATACAGCATGGAAGTAATTCTCCTGAAGCAAATCCTCACGGCAAAATTTCAAGACATCCGGATGAATTTTTCTCCGGGTAAGCTCTTCCTTAAGTCTACTCGCTCTTTGTCCTGCTTCAGACAAAGTTTTTGCCTGTTCTACTGAATGCAGTTTACCCGTCATATCGACTTGCAAGCCATTAAAAGCAAGTAATACGTTCAAACGGTCCCGGATACTGGAGAATTGACTCGGGTCATTTGTAAACCTTGCCGGACTCATTATCGCTTGCAGGATGACGCCTACGTTATTCCCGCATTTATCTTGCTCTTGCCGTTTGGTGGAAGCAATAGTCAGGCGATGCCACCTAGGACCGTCCATTGTTGTTTGCCAATCGAACCCATTTTCCTTAAGAAGTTGAGTTAATTGAGCATGTGTCAGGCATTCCACCAGAAGGCGCGAAATATTTTCGAGATGCGATTCTTTAAAAGAAGGGATAGCCATTGTTTATTCCGACTGATTCGACTTGAATCTTGCCATATCTAGACTCCTCCATTCCGCGATAAAATTTTCAACGACTACTTTCAGCTTTTTCTTTGGTAGCCTGTATTCTTTAAACCTTGCAGCGGCACTTTTGCGAATGGCCTTTTCCCATTCTTTAGAAAATTCTTCGTTTTTGGGTATCTGGATCAATAGTGCGGGCTTATGTCCCAAGTTTCTCCCAAAAGTTTCACCTACGCTTCCCGGCATTAAATAAACACTTCCGGACGCTAGGATCTTATCGACTAATCCTGCTTTCTCGATTAGGTTGAATTCGAAAATGGCGGTAGCTTCCATGGGGCTTAGAAACTCTAGGATCAGCGTTGCTGCCCAGCCATTCAACTTTACCCAGCTGCTTCTCACATCTCCCGGAGGAGTATATCCGTGTACGCGGGCAATCTCAGCTAAATCAGGCCTTTGGCTTTCAGGAAAAAGAATTCCCGGGATTAATCTTCCGCCATCGACGCCTCTTTCGGCGATCAGACTATCAGAAATTATTTGGACAGGTGAAGCATGGGCAGGATCCATGCGAAAAGTTGTTTTTTGCATTAGGCCTCCAAATCCCTAAGGGGAGGAATTTGATGCCGAAATTTATTGCCTTGGCTGTCTGTAACGACAAGGTGATGATCATGCACTATGCCATCAGCAAGAAGGTCTTTTCTGACTTCGAAGTAGACCCATCCTGCTTTTGTGTCTCCGCTTTCCAAGCGCAAAGGAATGGGTAGCGTCAGTTCCGAAGGCTCTCCATTCTGCCCTTGACTTCCACGATTATGCGCCAATTTCACGGCCATAGGTGGAAAGTTAGGCTTGGTATAGGAGACTTCCATTTCGATCTGGGGGACAGAGTTAGGCGAATCTGAGGGATTTGTAAGAGATATGCATACACCGTATCGAAAGGCGTTGGATTCCACTTTCCGGTATCCTTCCGAGAAATAAATGGTGATACGCTGTTGACGACGCTTTTCTTGAGCTTCGGTATATCGGTTAGCCCGTCTCGCTGAAAGAGCAGAGGACATCGCCGCCAAACTTGCGATTGCTGCACCTGCCCATGTGATGGATTCGTTCCAGCCCATGCTTCCCGCTCCTTACGAGACCGTAGTCCATTCCTTTAGACTTCCTAACTATGCAAAATAATCCGGAAACCGCTCCCGAATCGACGTGAACCCCTCCCTCGTAAAAATCAGGTGATCCAGTACGGGAATTCCCAAGACCTTCGACGCTTCCACCAGCTTCCTCGTCGCTACCAAATCCTCAGCGCTCGGCTCCAGACTCCCGCTCGGATGGTTGTGCGCCACGATGACGGCCACCGCCAAGTCCTCGACTGCCCGCTGGAATACCTCCCTCGGGTGGACCAGCGACCGATCCACCAATCCCCGCGTCACCTCATGGACCCGGACCAAGGTATGGCTGGCATCCAGCGTCACGACCAGAAAACACTCAGTCCTAGCCCCTCGGTAGGGGAGGAGGGCAGGTAGGCAGTCTTTTGGGTTCCGGATCCTCAAACGCGGCTCTGAGTGCATATCCTCGGGTACATAGGCCCCGAAGGCGTCCCGCACGTAAACCGTTCCTGCAATGGTCTTCTTGGCCGGAAGCTTTACTCCCACAATCCTCATTTCTGCGGCTTCTCCGCGTTAGAGCAAAACCTCCCTAGGTGGAACCTGGGAGGCCTTTGTCTTCTTCGAACCAAAGCGAACTGCGCAGGACGCCCGGTTAGATGTTGACCGGGAGGAGTCCACTTTGTGTCCACTTTTGCGGAGTAGAGGGTGGTTTTCGGGGGTACTTTGGGGTACCCCTGAATTCAGCAAATGCCCGAATTCTTTGAAAAACCTCGAAATTTTGGTAGCGGGCCAGGGATTTGAACCCCGGACACGCGGATTATGATTCCGCTGCTCTAACCAACTGAGCTAGCCCGCCGGGACGGGCAAAGGTAGCTTCGGCCCCCGGCCCTTGCAACGGCCCGGTCACCCCAAGGCGGCGTGCAAAGTCGCGATATCGGCGCGCAAACGCACACAAACCGGGTCTTTTTCGGCGGGCGGGTGGAATTCCGTGTAGTCCGGGAACACCGCGCTCCCCCGAAGCGCATCCTTGCGCAGGGCGGCCTCCACCGCGTCCCCCAAACCCTTCAACGCCTGAATCGCCCCCGCTTTTGCGGCGGCCTTACCGCTCTTTCCTGCCCACAACCGCTCGCGGAGCGCGACGAGTTCCAGATACTGCGCGTAGGCCGCGCGGGCCTTTGCGAGCAACTCGACGCGGGCGGCGTTCGCACCCAGAGCCGGGAACTCCTTGCCGGTGACGATGCCTTTCGGGGACGAGGCCAGAAATTTGTCGAGGGCCTGCAACGCGCGGGAGACTTTATCCGCGATGCGCGGCGCGAAGAGATCGGCGGCGAGGAAGGTGCCGGTCAGGGGGGAACCCTGCGGGGGCACGGCTTCCGGAAGGGGGTGGAGGCGGGCGCGGTTGCGATCGGCGTACTTGTACGCGTTGCGGATCAGGGCGTAGGCGTTTTCGCCCCACATCCACCCGGGCTGGATTTCGTTGCGATCCTGATTGCCCGAGGCCGGGGTGATGAGGGAGAACGGAAGCGCGATGCGCTGCGGCGGGGTCGCCACGCCGGTGGCGAAGAGGGAGTACGGCGCGTCCTCGAAATTGGCGGGGAACTTGACGGAGCATCCGAGTCCGAAGAAGGTGCCCTCGCCGGGTCGGATCTCCTGATCGGGTTTGCGGCCCGTGTGGTTGCTGCCCACGTTCGCGCCGTAGCCCACGTTGCCGCGCCCCTCGGGCCACAGCGCCCCGATGAGCAGGGATTGGTGGTGCATGCCGACAAACGGCCCCACCAAGGAGGCGGTCACCTCGCCCTTGGCGATGGCGGTGTTGGGGCCGAGCACTGAGTCCGAAACGTTTCCGCCTTGCTCCGCACCGGAGTGCTCGAGGAACAGCGAGCGACGCGCTTGCGCGGCCGAGTCGATGTGAACACCGGCTTCGAGGACACAGTCTTCGAGCAGGACACCGTCGCCGACGCGCACGGGATCCGCGCCCGACGAGCCAATCACACAGTGGCGCAGCGCGGCGGCCCCTCGCACCACCGCGCCCGGGCCCACGAAGCAGTCCTCCACGAAGCGGACATGCTCCACGCGGGCGTGCGCGCCGACGTAAGCGTGGTCGGTGACGCAGGGCTTGAGGCGCGCGTTCCACTCGTGCGCCAGCGCCTCCTGCTCGGCGGGCGAGAGTGCGGCCATGGCGGCGCAGTCGGCGAGGAGCAGGCCGTCGGCGAGGAACACGCGACGTGAGCCGGTTTCGTCGCCGGGGTGTGCCGCCAGCCCGAGGCAGAAGCGCGATTCGGCGCGTCCGGAAAACTCCCCGACATGGCGGATTGCGGCGCCGTCTTCCACGAAGGTGCGCGCCAGGAGCGCCACCGATTCCACCGTCGCCGCCCCGATGATGCAGTCGCGGAGGACGCTGTCACGCAAGACGGGTGCACCGTGTTCGAGACGGAGCATAATCTTTCCCTCAAGGCGGCAGCCGCGGATTCCGTCCAGCGTGGCCTTTCCGAGCAGTCGCACGCCGGACCAGTCAGAGGAGGTGTTTCCCTGTCCTTCCAGAGCGCGGATTTCCGCTTTCGTCGGCACGCGCGCGCGGGACCATGCATCGGCCCAGGCGGCCCGGGAACCCCGCAGGAATTTTCCGGCTTCGGAGCGTTCCAGCGCCGCGCGCAATCGGGTCCGGACGGGGTCGTGGGAGAGCATGGGGGGAAAGTAGCAAGGGGAGGGAAGGCTGGGTTAGTGTCAGGTGCGGCCCTGAAGTCCCAGCTACGTTGTTGGTGGTTGGTGCGACCCGTAGACTCTACTCCGTAGTTGGTGGTTGGAGCGGCTCTTCCTCTACCAACCACCAACGGCAAAGCCGTGACTTCAGAGAATCTTCCAACCCCCAACAGCGAAGCGGTGCCGACGAAGAGTAATTTTCCCCCGTGTCCAACCCGCTTCCTCCCACCGCCTTTTTCGATTATGACGGCACCCTCATTGAGGGCGACAGCATCCTGTTCTGGCATCGCCATTACTATGCCCGTCGCCCCTGGATGCGCGTCTTTCAGCTCGCGGGGTGGACGGGGCTTCTCCTGCACGGTGCCCGACTCATCGACAGCCACGCCCTCAAGCGCGTTTACCTCTGGCCTCTCGCCTTCGAAAAGCCCGAGGCCTTGGACGCCCTCGCGCGCGACTTCGTCCGCCACGACCTCGCCTTTCGCTTCCACGGCCCCGTGCTGGCGCGTCTGTGGGCGCACCATCGCCTCGGCCACCGCACCGTGGTGATCTCCGCCAGCGGCACGTTCTACCTCAAACATCTCGCGGAATATTTTCCGCCCGACACCGTCGTGCTGGGCACGGAGATGATTTGGGAGGGGGGGCTTCTCCGCCTGCCCGGCTACCGTGGGGGGAACCTCCGCGGGCCCAACAAGATTCGGCGGCTGCGGGATCTCGGGTATGCGGCGGCGGGGACGGGCGGCTTCGCGTACTCCGATCACGAGCACGACATTCCACTGCTCGAGTTCGTCTCGCATGCGGTGTGCATCCGCCCCACTCGTGCCATGGCCACCGCCGCGCGCGAACATGGCTGGCCGGCATGGGAAGATTTGCGAGGTAAATGGCCGCGTGCCCGTCCCGCATGGAAGGTGACTGCGGAAGCCGCCTGCCTGCTGCTCATGGCGTGGGCGCCGAAGTTTTTTGCGGCGCCGCCGGAGTCCCCGAAGCCGGACGAGGCCGAGGTCGCACGGCAGATGCGATGGATTCAGGAAACGGGCATTGGGTAGGGCCGTCGGTCCCTGAGTTTGTCGAAGGGCGGCGGCCCTACGTCAATGCGCCCCTTTTCCGGTCATCACCACCCACACCGTCCGCATGAGGATCACGAGATCCAGCGGCAGCGACATGTTTTCGAAGTACCACATGTCGAACAGCACTTTCGTTTTCACGTCCTCGATATTGGCGTCGTAGTGGTGCTTCACCTGCGCCCAGCCGGTGAGCCCCGGCTTCATCTTGAGGCGCTGCAGGTAAAGCGGGACCTCGTTGCGCAGCTGGTTGATGAAGTGCTCGCGTTCGGGACGCGGTCCCACCAGGCTCATGGCGCCGGTCAGCACGTTCCAAAACTGGGGGATTTCGTCGAGGCGGGTCTTGCGCAAAAAGCGGCCGAGCCGTGTGACGCGCGGGTCGTTTTGGGCGGCCCATTGCGGACCTCCGGCCTCGGCATCCACCCGCATCGTGCGGAACTTGTAAAGCATGAAGATGCGTCCGTAGCGGCCCACCCGTTCTTGCGTATAAAGCACGGGGCCGCGTGAATCCAGCCGGATGAGCACGGCCAGCACGAGCAACAGCGGAAAGGTCGCGATCAAGGTGGCGGCCGACACCACGACGTCGAGCAGACGCTTGAGGTTGGCCTCCCACGCGGGCATATGCTCGGGGAAGAGCTCCTTGAGCGCGATGCCGTGCACCGTATTGGTCTTGAAATGGCCCGTGGCCGCGTCGTAGAGGTCGGGCACGATGAACACGGAAAGCGGGAACTCCGCGACATACGAGAGAATGCGCAGAATCTCGTTGTGCGAGGAGGATTCGTGACTGATGATCAGTCCGCCCACGCGATGCAGACTGATGAGGTGGGGGAGGTCCGAGTATTTCCCCAGCACAGGGAGGCCGTCGAAGTCAGCCCCCTTGAAAATGGGGTTTTGCTCCACGAACCCCACGGCCTTCCAGCCCAGTTCCGGAGCGCCCGCGATGGCGCGATGGATGTTTTTGCCGGCCTCGGTGGCCCCGAGAATGAGCAGGCGGTCCATGCCTCGCCCGCGCTGCAGCAACGCGCGCGCGATGGCGAGCGCCAGCAGGCGCATGACGTTGATCGCCACCATGAAGACGAGCCAGTAAAACACCACGGTGACCACGCGCCGGGCGGTGAGGATGTCCAGGAAGCGCATTTCCTTCCAGGCTTCCAAGGCGTAGGAGCCCGCGATGACCGCCAGCAGGAACAGGCAGAACAACGTGATGTCGCGGGACACCAGCGCCAAGTGCACCGCGCGGGAATGCAGAAACCAGTCGCGGTACAGTCCCCGGAAGAAGAAGAAGAGGATCCACATTCCGCTCACGAGCAAGCCGAGGCGAGCAAAGCTTTCGTAGTCGTGGGCGAAGTCGCGCGGGGCGCCGAACCACTCGCTGCGGTAGTGAACCCAGAACAGGAAGGCCAAGGCAAGGTTGATGGCGACGAAGTCAGCCACCAGCAGCAGGTATTTGGCGAGTTTTCGGGTTAGCATGTGTCTGCAGAGGGTGGGCGTTTGGCCACCCCGGGAGGGTTAATCTACTTACTCGGGGTGGCGTTTTAGCCCGCGATTCCGGGTGCTGTGTACGGTTTGAGGGCCAATTAAAGGCACTTGAAAGGCTTTTGGAGACCTTTAGAGGCTCTTGGCCGCGCGAATACCGAAAATCGGGCCGTTCAAGTGCTTTTCGCCTATCGGCCACGTCAGGTTGAGGTGATTGACCACCTTTTGAACTGAACGTGTGGCGCCGAGGCGCAGCCCCACCCCTGCGGCGAAATGCAGCTTGTCCGGCGGTCCGCCCCCATCCCATGCATTTCCCGCGTTCACGAAGGCGGCGAAGGCGGGTGCCACTGTGCCGTATTCCCAGGGAGGGAAGAACCGTTGCTCCGCGGACGCGAGGAGTCGCGCGCGCCCCGCGTAGTAGAAGTTGGGATATCCCAGCAGTCCCGACTCCTCGCCGAGATACAGGTTCCGCGCGTCGGGGTTGGCGAAGATGCGGTCGTACTGCGCGCTGAGCACGGTGGACAGGAGAGGGTAGGGCTTCCACTGCGCCTCGGCGGCGGCGGCGCTGGTTCCATTCGCGGGTTCTCCGGATTCCGCGACGAAGTGCTTGAGAGACGCCGAGGACGTAAAGAACAAGGCATCGCGCCAGGCGTCATTGTAGACGGCGGCGTACGAAAAATAGGGGCGGGCGTTTTCCGCGCCGAGCCACTCTTGGTTCTGCCCGGCGGAGGCGGAGAGGCGCCATCCCGTTTCCAACGTCTCGCTCCACTTGAGGTTTCGGTAATTGCTCACCGTCTTGTAGGCGTAACGGTAAAGGCTCAGTGTGGCGCCCAACACTTCGTCATGTCGAGCGTCGTAGGTCGGTGCGATGGGCGCGTTCGCGGTGTCGCGCGCAGAGCCGCGGGCGTCGTACCGGGTGCCGGAGATCCCGTACCCGATGCCCTTGCCCGGGATGAGTTCGCGCGCATTCCGCAGATAGAACGGCGTCACCGAGACCTTGAGGGCGCGTCCATAGCTTCGCGTCACCCCAAGGGAGAGGCTCTGACTGCGCACCCCCTGCCATTGCCAAAGCACGTTGGTGCGGCCGAAGAAACGGGCGTCCGCCGAATCGAGGCGTCCCTCTTCGTCAAGGCGGTCGAGTTCATTGCCTGACAGGTAGTGGGTCTCCGAGGCCTCGTACCCGGTGGCGGAGAACGAGAATCCCCAGCGCTGTCCGCGCGTGCGCAGCGGCAGGCCGCCCGTGAAGGCGTAAGAGTATCCGTCGGAATTCCAGAAATACTGCGCGTCGGCCTTGAGGCGCCACGGCGTGAATGCCGTGTTCGAATACGTGAGGTAGCGGCTGTCCCGCTCCAGATCGTGACTGACGAAGAACCCCAGCCTCTGCCCCGTGCCCAGCAAGTTGCTTTCGATGGGGCCGAACCAGCCCACCCACTCGCCGCCCGCGCGGCCGACGCTCACGCCGAGCGTGGTGCTCCACTGATCGTAGGTGGTGACCTTCACCGCCAGCGTGGAGTCGGGCAGCCGCTTCATCTCGATAATGGCGTCCGCGAGGAACTCCTCCGCCCGCAAGTGCTTCTCGGCCTCGCGCAGGCCGTCCACGCTGGCGGTGTCGCCGGGGCGGTAGGGGAAGCGTCGCTTGAGCGTCGCCTCGCGGGTCTCGATGTGCAGCTTGTTCGCGAAGTCGTACAGGCCGCGCTCCACGCTGCTGTGCGCCTCCGATCCCTCCAGCGCGTCGTAAATGCGGTACTCGAGGACGGACACCTTGCCCGCGAGACTGTCGGGCAGATCGCGTACGCGCGTGTAGCCCGGCGACGGCTCAAAGAAGCGCGACGGAGCCGCGAGCGCGCAGGCGGCGGCGAGGAGAATGACGATCGTCGAGAGGCGCATCGTGAAGAAAGTATTCGTTTCCCGAAAAAAAGCGGACCTATAAGCCGGGTTCTGTCTCGCCCGCCTTGCGGCAAACGGGATGGCCATCCCTCTGGGACGCGCATTGCTGCGCGCCTCTAGCAACCTACCCGGCAACCCATGCCCCCTTGCGGGAACAACCGGACGGACCGTCCTTGAGGCTGCCCTATTTGGTCTTGCACCGGATGGGGTTTGCCGTGCCGTTCGTGTCGCCACGAACGCGGTGAGCTCTTACCTCGCCGTTTCACCCTTACCCCGGCTTTCGCCGTGGCGGTTTGCTTTCTGTTGCACTTTCCGTCGCCTCGCGGCGCCCGGCCGTTAGCCGGCATCCCGTCCTGTGGTGCCCGGACTTTCCTCCGGTTTTGACACCGGCGGCCATCCGGTCCGCTTTTCCCGAGAAACAGGGGGGAAAGGTAGGTAATGGGCTTCCCTTTAAACCGGGGTTCCCTCGTCCTTGTCGCGCGTCTCTTCCTCCGGCATCCACACCCTGGACAGCATCCACGCGATGACGATGGCGGTGGCGCCGCCCAGCAGCACTTCACCCGCGCGTATGAGGCCGATGTGAAGTCCGACCGACCATGACTTCGCGCTGAGGCCGGCGGTGAGCACGACGCCCGCAGCGATGGGGGTGGAGCGCCAACTTGCGGGGGATTCGGGGGAACGCGTCGAGAGCAGCACGGCGAGCGTGACGCCCACCGGGAGAATCCAGAACCGCGGCCCGAACACGAGGAGTGAAACGATGGCGATGCCGCAGCCCACGAGCGTGTTGTAGATGCGCAGGCGGAAGCTTTCGAGCGCGCTTTTGATGTGGGGTTCCGTCACGAAGACCATGGAGATGATGGCCCAGATGGCGTGGTTGTCGCCCAGTTTCTGGAGCACGATCCACAGGAAGGCCGTGCCGATGAAGATGCGGACGGCGTAGTGCAGCGCGAGCGGGTCGCGCGCGAAATGCCCGAGCAGGCGATGGAAGAGGCGGCTGGCGAGCCGGATCTTGGGGCGGTTGAGGGGCCCGGGGAGACTCATGGAAGCGCTTCTTCGTGGGTCAAGCTGTGTCGTTGGTGGTTGGTGGAGGAAAGTTAGGGCGGGCTGGGGCCCGCCGAGTTTTGAATGCAACGCAAAAAGCCCCTGTCCTCCTGATGGCCGATTGTCGCGCGTTTTTCTCTCCAACAACTAACAACCAACAACCTTGCTTTTGTGTTCCCTACCCTGTACCCTCTACCCTCCTACTCCCAAAGCCCTTCGCGTCCGCTCAGGACGGCGCGGATCTTGAGCAGGAGCACGGCGCCCGAGAGCGCGAGCGTGACGGCGTTGGCGAGGATGACGGGCCGTGCGCTGGTGGCGAGACCCCACGCGAGCCAGCATGCGACTCCCGTGACGAACAGGGCGTACATGATCAGCGAGATGCCGGAGGTGTTGCGGGTCTTGAGGATCTTGAGCACCTGCGGGACGAAGGCGACGCTGGTGAGAACGGCGGCGGTGTTGCCGAGAATGTCGGTGGAGAGCATAGGTTCAATTTATTCGCTTGTGGCGGGCTTGTAGGGGCAAATTGTGTTGGGCGCCCTTGCGCCCCATCATTTGCCCCTACAAATAAACCGGATCGGGTTTAACCCGCCACATGCACCTCGCCGACTAGGATGTCGGGAACCTTCACCGACGAGAAGCTGTCGTTGTAGGCGTCCGACAGTCCCTGGATGTTCGGCAGCAGATCGAAGAAGTTGGTGCTGAGCGTGATACGGTCCACCGGGCGAACGCGCTTTCCGTTCTCGTACAAGAATCCTTGCGCGCCGATGGAGATTTCGCCGGAGATGGCCGAGCAGCCCGAGCCGCCCTCGAGTTTGACGATGAGCAGACACTTGGGGTGCCGCGCGAGTAAGGTCTCCAGCGAGTCCCCGCCCAGCGGGACGATATAGTTGGCGAACCCCGTTCCCGCCTTGCCCGAGTAGCCGCGCGACGCGGTTCCGGCGGACTTTACGCCCGCCTTCTTCGCCGACTCAAGATTGTAGAGGAAGGTTTGGAACACGCCGTCCTTGACGATCTCCACACGCTGCGCGGGCACGCCTTCGCCGTCGAAGAGGTGAGAGCCCGGCGCGCCGGGGATGAAGGGGTCGCTGATCAGGCTGAAGAGCGGCGCGGCAATATTCTCGCCGATGCGATCCTTGAGGCGTGATTGTCCCTTTTGCGCCGCCTCGGCGAAGAACGGAGAACCGAACATTCCAAGGAGCTGCCCGCTTACACGATTCGAGAAGACGATGGGGTAGGTGCCGGAGGGCACGGGCGCCGCATCGAGCAATTCCACCGCGCGCTCCACGGCCGTGGCGGCCATGCGCGCCGGGTCGAAGATCGCCGTGTCGAAGGCGCGTCCGCCACGGCCGTACACGCCCATCTTGCGCACCTCGTTTTGCTTTGCCACCGCGCCCACCCAAGCCGAGACGCTGTTCGAACGCGAGGCGTACAGTACGCCGTTCGAGTTGGCGACCCAGGACGCTCCGGCCCCGCGCGAGACCCCGAGGTAGGGGACGTTCTCGATGCGCGAGTCCCCGGCCTTGGCGCGGGTTTCGAGATCCAGCCCCAAATCCTTCATGGCCTCCAGGGTGACCGACTCGAGCGCGGGGTTGAAAGACCCGAGGTCGAGATCGGGAAGATCGACGGGCGCGGGCAGATCGATGTCCACGGGATCGGTGATGGCCGCGTGGCTCCACGCATCGTCCACGGTGCGGGCCAGCGCCTCGGGCGTGAACCGCTCGGTGAACGCGAAGCCGGGGCGGCCGTCGCGGAACAGGCGGATGCCGATGCCGCGCGAGTCGGAGATTTCGGTCGTCTTGATTTTGCCTTCGAAGAGTTCAAGGCCGAAGGATTCGGATTCGCCGGCGACGGCGTCGAATTTTTCAGCACCCTTCTTGCGTGCGGCCTCGAAGAGGAAGGAGATCGCGTCGAGCGGAGTCAGCGAGCGTGTGTCGGCGGTCATCACCGTCCGCCCACGAGGATGCTGTCCACCCGCAGCGTCGGCTGTCCCACGGTGACCGGCACGTTGCCGCTGGAGGCACCGCACATGCCCGCGGCGAGTTCGAGGTCGTCGGCGACCATGGAGATGAGGGGGAGGATTTCGGGACCCTTGCCGATGAGCGTGGCGCCGCGCAAGGGTTCGGCGACCTTGCCGCCGCGGATGCGGTAGCCTTCCTCCACGGCGAAGTTGAACTCGCCCGTCGCGGGGTTCACCGAGCCGCCGCCGAGCTTTTTGGCGTACAGCCCGTCTTCCACGCTGGCGATGACGGCTTCGGGCTTGTGTTTGCCGGCGGCGATGTAGGTGTTGCGCATGCGCGAGACCGGCGCATACTGGTAGCTCTCGCGCCGCGCGCTGCCGGAGAGCGGCACGCCGACCTGCCCCGCGCCCACACGGTCGCTCATGTAGGTCTTGAGCACGCCGTTCTCGATGAGCGTGGTGCGTTGCGGCGCGCGGCCTTCGTCGTCCACGCCGAGGGATCCCCACGCGTTTTCCAACGTGCCGTCGTCCACGGCGGTGACTTCGGAATGAGCGATTTGCTCCCCGACCTTGTCGGCGAACACGGAGGCCTTGCGCCGCACGCTTTCGGTTTCCAGCAGGTGCCCGCAGGCCTCGTGGAAAATGACGCCGCCGAACCCGTTGCCCATGACCACAGGCATCTTGCCGCCTTGCGCGTAATCGGCGGTGAGCATGCGCACGGCGCGCTCCGCGGCCTCGCGGGCGTGGTGCTCGACGTCGAGGCCCTCGAAGAACTCGAAGCCGCGTTGCGCGCCGGGCGATTCGCCCGCGGTGAAGATCTCGCCGCCTCCGTTTTGGCTGGCGGCGGTGACGCTGACGTGGAAGCGGCTGCGCGTGCGCGTGTCGCTGACCCACAGGCCGTCGCTGTTAGCGATGAGGATGTCGCTGACGATGTCGGCGGCGCGAGCCTGCACCTGCGTGATGGAGCCGGAGAGACGGCGGGCGGCCTCATCGGCTCGGCGCAGGATATCCAGTTTGTTTTCTTGGCCCACGGTTCGCGGATCACGAACGATTCGATGGACCAGCGGCGGGGCACCCTGTAGGGGCAAATAATCATTTGCCCCTACCAGGGTTCCGCCGCGGCCGAGGGTCAGGGCTTCGATGAGGCGAAGGATATGATCGACGTCGTCCTTGCTGGTATGGGCGTAGAGGACCTCGGTGCCGAAGAGCAGGCGGATCCCGATGCCGTAGTCGGTACCGGCGGAGGCGGATTCCACCTTGCGATCCTTAAAGGAAACCCCGGCGTGCCGGGTCTCCTCCTCGAAAATTTCGACGAAATCGGCCCCCCGGTCACGTCCGGCTTGGAAAATGCGGTGGGCTGTGGTGGGGTGCATGGGGGGAAAGGTAGAAGGCAAATAGAAAAAGGGGAAAGGCAAATGGACCTCGAAAGCATGGATAGAGCGCTTTTTTCCAGCAGTGATGTCTGTGGGCTGATTGTAGTTTTCGGAAAACCTGTTATCGATTTCGAATCCTTTATACACTTCGACGCTGTGAAAAAATTTTTGGGACAAGCCCGGATAGATGTCTTCTTTCAGGATCGGAGATGCCATGAAATCGCGACAAATTTCGTGTCTTAATTTTGCCTCGAAAATCCTATTTGGCACCGGCCTTCTTATGGCTTGGGGCGCTCCTCCTGTGGCGCATGCCGCCACAATGGATGGCGGCATTATTCGGGACACCATGTTGACGACTCCCAATCAAAATTACGGAGCCGCGTTTGGAGGCGCAGTGTCGATCTCCAACGATGGCTTGACTGCAGTTGTGGGTGCGCCCAGTTATGGAGATGCGGGTGCCGCGTTTGTCTGGGTGCGTACTTCCAAGGGCGCATTGTGGGAGCTCGACACCATCTTGTCCGATGTGAATACGCTGGGCGCTCGGCAGGGATCCAGCGTCGCCCTGTACGGCAATGGAAACACTCTTTTGATCGGTGGTCCCGGCGATACGACCGGCGGACGGGGTACGGATACCTTGGGAGGGGTGTGGGTTTGGCAAAAACAGATGGGGACTTGGTATTTGGAGAAAAAGTTGGCACCCTTATTGAACAGTCGCTCCGGTAGCAACAGCAACATTGAGTTCGGCTATTCGATTGCCTTGGCCCCAACCTCGGGAGGTATTCTGGCGTTGATTGGTGCTCCGGGGGACGGTGGCGACGTGGGCTCCGCGCGCATGTGGTTCCGCCGGAGCAGTGACGCCAAATGGATTGCCGGCGCCCGGTTGTTCGGTGATAGCGCCGATGGAGAAAGTCGGCAAGGTGAATCCGTAGCCCTTTCGCCGGACGGCAACTTCGCAGCCGTCGGTGGCCCGAGAGATAAAGGTTTCGTGGCTCATAATAAGGGCGCAGTTTGGGTTTGGCGGAAGGGGAAAGGCCCGTATGATTGGGCTCCGGTGGGAGCCTCCCCTGCGGGCAAGCTTTCTGTCCCGGAAATAGCGAACATGCGACAAGGTGCCTCTGTGGCTTTCTCGAACAGTGGAAGCGTTTTGTTGGTGGGCGGCCCTGACGATGGCGGAAATGGGGCCGCTTGGGTTTGGGTAAGCAATGGTAAACAATGGCCGACTTGGAGGCTTTCCCGCAAATTGACAGTGGACAGCCCGCGCACGAGTTTGGGTGCCGCGGTTGCGTTGACCTCTGATGGCAAACTGGCCCTGGCAGGAGGGTATCACGCGAACTCAGATACCGGAGCTATTTGGCTTTGGAGCGTGGCGGACAGCGCTCCCGCCTTCAAGGTTCAAATGAAGGTCGCGAACGATCAACAGGGTTATTCGGTGGCGATCTCGGGGGATGGAAGCGCGATGGCGGTGGGCGGTCCGCGCAATGAGATCGTGGGTGGCCGGGCTTGGCTTGTAGACTTCATGCCGCGTACGGAATACCAGGTTTTGAGCTTCAGGAACGGGCCGTCGAGCACCACACCCACGCCCCAATATGTTTCCAACGACTGGAGCCAGGGTTATTTCAAAATCGGATGCCCGACACCCCGACAAGCGACGGGACTGGGAATCGTACCCATGTATGAAGGAGGGATCGTTTCTCTTTTGTGCAATTTGCCTGCAGGCGGACAGATCGGAGCCTCCAGCTGTATTTCTATGAACCACACCCAGCAAAGCGCGGATGGCCGCGTGATTTGCCCGGCGGGAAAATTCGTCACAGGTATTTCCCGGGCTCAATCGGATCAGTCCATGGGCGATCTTCTGTGTTGCACGCCTCCCGGCTCTGATCCCGTGGTGGGTGGAAGCGTAGAGGAATTGGGACCTTTGGATCCCACCGTTGGTGTTGATTTTAAGGAGTCGGTGCTCCCACTCGGTGATTGGAGTCCCAAGGACGTCACCGCGACGTGCGGTCCGGGGCGCCAGATTGCCGGCGTTCGTTTGGACGCATCTTGGCCCTACGTTAGATCGATTTTTTGCGCTACTGCCGTAGCTCCGGGGCAATCCGCTTCCGTACCCGCGTCAGTACCCGTATCGACCGCCCCCAAAACGGGTGTGCCACCGACGGACACCATACTGGAATTCGGCAGAGTTAACACATTACCTTCTCCTAATGCGGCCGCCTTCGATTGGAGCGGCGGAAATTACAAGGCCGCATGTACTCAGAATCGGGAACTTATCGGGATTTCCCTAAACCAGTATAATCCTAATACGGGAGTGCATAAGGTGATGTGTGGTGCGGGAGCGAACAAAACAGGCATCATTGATCCCGGTCTCACTTGCCGTAACGTGCCCTTTGGACAGGCTCCCATCATACAAGCAGGGACTACGGGCTACAAGCCTTCTCCAGACAATTGGGATGTATACTACAACAAGTCCAACTGCGCAGAAAATGAGTTTGTCGCTGGAATCAGTCAGGATGGGAGCGGGGTTTACCAGTCGGCCTTGTGCTGTTCCTCGAGCGAAATCCCTCATCCGCACACTAACTTGAACAAGGTGGCGTTCCCCTCGGATCCGACAAAGGGATTTTTCAGTTATGCCGGGAGCGGCGGTTCCGTCGGAAGGCCTGAAGGCCTTGCATATCCTGATTGGGATCCGTCTATCACCGTCAACGGCTACTTCGGGCGAACGACGATTGTTTATCCTAAAATCGCCTGTGGTGCAGGGCGCTATATTGTGGGAGTCAGTCGAGAGCCTATTGTGACTTCAAGCCCTCCTGCGTTCGGATTTGTTCACGCGATACAGTGCGCCGGAGATCCCCTCCCATAAGGCTCCGCGTGTGCTAGGTCCCAATTACGGGCGGCCACCGGAACAACCGGGGTCGCCTTTTTCATGCCCAAACCCGGTGGCGCCTGTGGCTGATGCGGCCGAGGGACACGGGCGCCCAAAAAGACAGTGTACGACACTTTGGGCGTTAATTGTCAGTTAGTGTTCCTCGGCGTGGGCCTCACGGGCTATCGGCGCGCACTTTTGCGCGATTCATGTCATTCTCGCTTGGTTCAAGAATTGCTCAATCCTCACTCTGGAGAGAGAGGGGGAGAGAGGCGCCATGCGGCTGGATGGTTACGATCCGGGAAACTTCTACGACGAGCTGTTTTCGGGCGTCGGGCAGCCGAGGGCGCAGGCCAGCTTGCTGGTGGAGAATCTGCGGGCCATGCCCGAGGGCGAGCTTGTGCGTCGGCAACAGGCCGCCGAAAAGGCCCTGTTCGACCTCGGCATCACCTTCAACGTGTACAACAGTCAAGCGGGGATGGAACGCATCTTTCCCTTCGACGTGGTGCCGCGCATCATCGAGGCGGCGGAGTGGGACTTCATCGAGCGCGGGCTCAAGCAGCGCATCCAGGCCCTCAACCTGTTCCTGCACGATGTCTACCACGACCAGCGCATCGTGCGCGACGGCATCGTGCCCGGCGAACTGATCCGCTCCGCCACCGGATACCGTCGCGAGTGTCGCGGGCTCAATCCGCCGTGGGGGGTGTGGTGCCACATCACCGGCTCCGATCTGGTGAAGGACGGCGACGGCAAGCTCTTCGTGCTCGAGGACAACCTGCGCTGCCCTTCCGGCGTCTCGTACATGATCGGCAACCGGCAGGTGATGAAGCGTTCCTTCCCGCAGGTGTTCGGCGCCATCAATCCGCGTCCGGTGGAGGATTACCCGAGCCGCCTGCTCGATATGCTGCAGTTCATGGGGCCGCGCGGCCAATCGCAGTCCGGCGCACCCACGGTGGCCCTGCTCACGCCGGGTGTTCACAACTCCGCCTATTTCGAGCATTCCTTCCTCGCCCAGCAAATGGGTGTGGAACTTGTGACGGGCAGCGATCTCGCGGTGCGCGACGGCTGGCTGTACATGCGCACCACGCGCGGGTTCAAGCGGGTGGACGTGCTGTACCGCCGCATCGACGACGATTTTCTCGACCCCAAGGTTTTCCGTGCCGACTCGATGCTCGGCGTGCCCGGACTCATGGAGGCGTATCGCGCCGGGCGCGTGGCCATTGCCAATGCGCCGGGTACGGGTGTGGCCGATGACAAGGTGATCTACACCTACGTCCCGCAGATCGTGAAGTACTATCTCGGGGAAGACATCATTCTTCCGAATGTGGATTCGTGGATGTGCTGGATTCCCGAGCATCAGAAGTACGTGCTGGAGAATCTGGAACACCTGGTCATCAAAACCGCCAACGATTCGGGTGGCTACGGGGTGCTCATCGGCCCGCATGCGACCAAGGCCGTGCTCGACGAGTGGGCGGCGCGCATCAAGGACAACCCCCGCAACTTCATCGCCCAGCGCACGCTTTCGCTGTCCCGGTCCCCGGTCATCATCGACGGGACCTGCGAGGGACGGCACGTGGATCTGCGCCCCTTCGCGCTGTACGGCCGCGACATCCACGTGATGCCCGGCGGGCTGACGCGCGTGGCGCTCAAGAAGGGATCGCTGGTGGTCAATTCCTCGCAGGGCGGGGGCAGTAAAGACACGTGGGTTTTGCCAGCGCGCGCGTAGGAACTCATGCTTTCCCGCGTCGCCGAATCCGCCTACTGGATCGCCCGCTACATCGAGCGGGCGCAAAATGTCGCGCGCTGCGTGGACGTGAGCCTGCAGGTGGCGCTCGACGCACCGGGCGGTATCGGGGCGCAGTGGCGACCCTTGGTGGCGGCATCCGGAGACGAGGCCCACTTCGCCGAACGGTACGCGGAAGTCGGCCCTTCCGATGCGGCGTTGCGCGACGCGGTCCTTCACTTTCTCACCTTCGACACCGAGTCGCCGAACTCCATCCTCTCCTGCGTGACCAAGGCGCGCGAAAATGCGCGTCAGGTCCGCGGCGTGCTGGCGCTGGAGGCGTGGGAGCACCTGAACCGCTTCTACCATATGCTGACATCGCCCGAGGCGCGCCGCAAGGCCGTGGAATCGCCCCACGACTTCTACAGCGAGGTGCGCACGGCCAGCTACCTGTTCGAGGGGATTGTGGAATCCACCCTCTCGCGGGGCGAGGTCTGGAACTTCCTTCGACTCGGCCGTTACCTGGAACGCGCCGATCAGACCTCGCGCATCCTCGACGTGAAATACTTCATCCTGTTGCCGAAGCCCGCCGACGTGGGTTCGGTGGTGGACGATCTGCTGTGGACCGCGCTGCTCCATTCGGTGAGCGGACACGAGATGTTCCGCCGGAAGCATGGGCGCATCCTGCCCGACAAGGTGGTGGACTTCCTCGTGCTGGATCGCGAGTTTCCGCGCGCGGTGCTGTTCTGTCTGCTTCGCGCCGAAGAGGCCGTGCTGGGGATTTCGGGAACGCCCATGGGCTCGTTCCGGAACACCGCGGAAAAGCGCATCAGTCGGTTGCGTTCGGGGCTGGCCTATTCCACGGTTGAGGATATCATCGCCCGAGGGCTTCACGAATATCTGGACGATCTGCAAACCGGGTTGAATCAGGTCGGGGAGGGGATTTTCGAATCGTTCTTCGCCCTGGACGCACCGGCCCAAGCGGAATCGCAGCAGCAATGAGGAACAGTTTTAGGTTATGGGTGAAGAGGTAGGGGGTAGGAGGTAAGGGCCGAGAGAATATTGGCTTTATGAGATTCCGCCACATGTCCGGTTGGGCGTCGACGCGGGAGCTTTGCATAGTCCTGTCTTCACCTATTACCTATTACCTCTTACCTGAAACGGTTTCGACTACACGGAGGCTCCCATCACTTTCTGTCTCGGCATCAATCTCGAAGAAGGCCTGGTCGGCATCGCCGACACGCGCATCACCTCGGGCAGCGAAGTCATCACCGCCAAGAAGGTCAAGGTGTACCAAGGCCCTCGCCAGTCGTTCTTCATCATGTCCTCCGGCCTGCGCTCGGTGCGCGACAAGTCGCTCGCGTACTTCGACGAGGCCATGGAAAAACGGGGGCGCTCCTTCGATCGCCTGTTCAAGGTGCTCAACTGCTACGCCGCGCAGGTGCGCCGCGTCGCCGAGGAGGACGGGGAAGCCCTTGAAAAGGCGGGTCTGCACTTCAACATCCACGTCCTGATGGGCGGGCAGCTTTCCGGGGATCGGGAGCACAAGTTGTACATGTTGTACCCGCAGGGAAACTGGGTGGAGATCGGCGAGGGGACGCCGTATCAGATCATCGGCGCGGCCGCGTACGGGAAACCCGTGCTGGATCGCACGCTCAAGCACGAGGACTCGCTGCCCTTCGCCCTCAAGGTGGGAAGCCTCGCCTTCGATTCCACGCGCATCAGCGCCGCCGATGTGGATTTTCCGGTGGACGTGGTGATGTACCGGAAAGGCAGTTTCCGGATGGTGGAACGGCGATTCACCAAGCAGGACATGCAGGAGAACGCGGATTGGTGGCAGAGCCGCCTGCGAGACTCGGTGAACCAGCTGTCCTCGGCGTGGTACGACGGTCTTTTCGAGACGGAAAGGCGTCGCGATGCCGAGAAAGGCGGCGCACGTTCGGCCTCGAAGGAACCAAAGTCTCGACGGACGGGACGCGCCGCCGGCTAAGCCATGCGCTTCCGCATCCGCCACGCGACGAGCTACCGCTACGATCGCCCCGTCGCGCTCGGCCCGCATCTCTTCCGCCTGCGCCCGCGCGAGGACGCGTTCCTGCGCCTTGAGGATTTCCGCGTGTCGCTGTATCCTCCTCCCGTGGAGACGAGCGCCTACGCGGACTTCGAGGGCAATCCCGTCACATCCGCAACTTTTGACGGCGAAACGCAGGAGTTCCGCGTGCTCGTGGAAAGCGCGGGGGAGACTGTTCCCTTCTCGGCCCCGGAATCGGGAGTCGCGCGGTTTCCACTCGACTATGCGGGAACGGCGGCGGACTCTTGGCTCGCGGCTCCGCCTCCCGGTCCCGGTGTTTCGGCTCTTGCGGCCTCCGTGGCTCAACAAATCGGCGCCGCCAACGACTCGGTCCCCGATTTTCTCGCGGCGCTCTCGCTGCGAATGCACGCTTCGCTGCGCGATGTTTCCCGATTGGACGGTCCGCCCCTTGATCCGGAGGCCACGCTGCGCGCGGGAGCCGGTTCCTGCAGGGATTTCGCCGTGCTGTTCATGGCCTGTTGCCGCCTGCGAGGTGTCGCCGCGCGCTTCGTGAGCGGCTACGTGCCCGCCGCCCCCGGGGAACGTCAGCACATGCACGCGTGGGCGGAAGCCTTGCTGCCCGGGTTCGGTTGGGTTCCGTATGATCCTGCTCGCGGAGGCCTGGCTGGAGAGGGACATGTCCCCGTCGCCGCGGCCGCCGCCAGCGAGGGCGCCACTCCCGTCGAGGGCGCGTACACCGTGCGCGGCGGCCCCGCGCAATCGGTGATGTCGGTGGAATTGAGGGTGGAAACTTCTCCGTAGGCTCGGCGACGAAGTTGGTGGTTGGTGCCCGGCTTTGCGGATCGTTCCCTGTCGTTGGTGGTTGGTAGGCAACGTGGGGCGATTTTTTTCACCAACTACCAACTACCAACTACCAACGGCGAAGCGTCGCCCCCGAAGCGGCTCCCTAAAAATACCGCTCCAACACCTTCCGATTGCCCGTGAAGTAATCGATGCCCGAGAGCAGGGTGATGACGGCGACCAAGCCCATGAGCGTGTACGGGGTGTAGGCCCAGACGTCTCCCCAGACCTGCGCCCAACCCGCGCTGGGCGAGTAGCGCCGGATCAAAGTATCGGCGATTTCGAGCACGAGGATGGTGATGACCGCGGTGCCTTGTAGCGCGGTTTTCCACTTCCCGCTACGGCGCGCGTCGATGGTGACGCCCGATGCGGCGGCCAAGGTGCGCAAGGTCTCCACGGTGGATTCGCGAAAGAAGATCACCGCCACCATCCACACGGCCGCGTAGCCCGAGGCCAGGAAGCACAGGAAGATGATCATGTTGGAGATCTTGTCGGAGTAGGGGTCGAGGTACTTGCCGAGCTGGCTGACCTCGCCGCGCTTGCGCGCGAGGTAGCCGTCGAGGCCGTCGCTGGCCACGAAGAAGATGGCCATCAGCGCGGCCATGATCTTGAAGATCAGGTGGTTGTTCTGGTACACCAGATCGTTGTCGTAGAAGAACACCCACACGAACACGGGAGCCAGCAGAATTCGGCTGAAGGTGACCTGGGTGGCCAGCGACACGGGCTTGCGCGAGGCCTCGTCGCGGTAGTAGAAGTACAGGTACCCCACCGAGGTCGAGAGCATGAGCAGGATGGAAATCACCATCGAGATGCGCGCCAGATGCACGGCCTCGCCGATGCGCAATACCCGCAGGGTGTCGAGCGAGTACAGCACCAGCGTGATGATGAGGGCGACGTTGGTGGCCCGACCCCAGAAGGGGTGCAGGGGCAGGATGCGCCGCTCCTTGAGCAGGCTGACGGAGAAAATCAGGTAAAAGACATTGCGTAGCGTCAGGATCACGAGGCCCGTGCACAGGATGACGGGCGCGTCGCGGTCCGGGGTCCAGAACAGGCGCAGGAACAACGCGAGAAAGAGCAGGTTGACCAGCAGCTTGTCGCCCAACTTCAGCCAGAAAAGGGTGGCGGGGTTTTCGCGATCCTCGTGGCGCACGCGGAAGGGGCCCCAGGTGCCCACGAAGAGGGAGCCGAGGAGGAAAACGGTGGCCCAGACGTTGCGATTGAGGGCGAGGCAGGCGAGGGTCGCGAGGAACAGGAGCATGCGGGCGATGACGAACGCCCGGTCGGCCAGAATCCCTGCTTTCACGGCTTCAGAATCTCCTTGGCGCGCTCGGCCTCGTTGCTTTGCGGGCACTCGGCGATGAGCTTGTTCAGCGCTTCGTCACGACGGGTCGGATCGGGTTTCTGGTCGTAGATGAGCCCGATCTTCAGCCACGCGGCGCAGCGCTGGGTGCCGCCCGGAAACTCGGTCTGCACACGGCCGAACATTTCCAAAGCCCGGTCGGGCTTTTCACCCTTAAGCAGGCACTCGGCCATCCAGTACAGCGACTGCTCGCGCCACGCGCCCGCGTCATCCTTTTCGTAGATGGCCTTGAAGCCCTGATAGGCGAGGTCGTAGCGGCCGCGGATGTAATCCTCGCGCGCCTGCCCGAAGAGGTGCTC
Source organism: Enteromius mattozi (assembly GCA_032359235.1). Lineage (NCBI taxonomy): Eukaryota > Metazoa > Chordata > Actinopteri > Cypriniformes > Cyprinidae > Enteromius > Enteromius mattozi. The sequence goes on along the minus strand of JAUMHE010023815.1, from coordinate 22,857 downwards.
GAGATCGAGGCCGCGCACCACCTTCACCGATCCGCCCGCGCCCGAGACGGAATCGCCGGGGGTGACCACCACCTTGCGCTGGTCGAGCTTGTCGAGCTTCTGGTTGAGTTGCGCGAGGCGATGCTGGGTCTCGTCGATTTCCGCGTGCAAACGCGCGATTTGTCCTTGCAACTCGGAGAGCATCGAGGTGAGATCCGCGCGCATTTTGCTGGTGCTGCCGCCTTGCTGCATGTTCAGCTCATCGACGGACTTTTGGAGCGCGGACACCTCTTTGCGGGCCTCCTCGACCTTTGTCTCCACCTGCCGGATCTCATGCGTGCGGAGCACCGTCATCTGCGAGCATCCGCCGAGAAGCGCACCGGCCAGCAGGCAAGACGCGGTCAAGCCATGGCGAAGACGCCGGAAAAGCGGGAAAAAGGACGGCCGCCCCGAAGTCGGGACGGCCGTATCCTGAAGACGCGATGGATGCATGGTTTCGTTAGAAGGCCGGCGAGAATTCCGCACGCCGGTTCAGCGTCCACGCGGACTCGTCCTTGCCCTCGGCGGCGGGCTTCTCCTCACCGTAGCTGAGCACGGTGACGCGCGAAGCGTCCACGCCGTAGCTCACGAGGTACTGCTGCACCGTCTGCGCGCGGCGCTCGCCGAGCGCGAGGTTGTACTCGTTGGTACCCCGCTCGTCGGCGTGACCTTCGATGCGCACCGTCAGCTCGGGCGATTCCTGCATGAGGCGAGCGATGCCTTCGGCCGTCGCCTTGCCTTCCTCGCCGAGCGTGCTCTGGTCGAAGGCGAAGTAAATGGGCTTGAACACCTCGCCCACGCGGGACTGCAGGCGGGCGCGCCGCTCGGCGGCCTCGTCGACCTTGGGCGCTTCCACCACAGGCGCAGCGACGGGTTCGGGCGCGGGCACCTCGACCTTGGGCGGGGTCGGCTCGGGCGGCGGGGGGGGCGGGGGCGGCTTGGAGCAGCCCGCGAGAATGGCGGCGGCGGCTAGGGCGGCCAGGAAAAGGTTTCGGGTGTTCATCATGGTGTCCTCCTGGGGGTCCAAGGCGGTTGCCGTCCTGCTTTGCGTGAACGACGGCGGCTTCCGCTAAGCTACCAAAAATTCCCGGCTCCCGCCCACGATTGGATGTTGAAAAACCGCGACGGGAACCGCTGTTACGCTTAGTAATCCGACCAAGTCGGCGAGGTGTTGCCGCCCGACCAAGTCAGGCGGCGCACATCGCTGCCGTCCGCGCGCATCACGTAAATCTCCGCCGATCCCGTTCGCGTCGAGCTGAAGGCCAGAAAGCGGCCGTCCGGGCTCCAAGCGGGGCTTTCGTTGCTGCCGCCTGAAGTCAGGCGCACCGGATCACCCCCGTCCGGGGCGATGGTGTAGATGTTCAGGTTGTTGCCGTCGTCCATGGCGGAGAATGCGATGCGATCGCCGCGCGGGGACCATGTCGGTGATCCGCAGTATCCGAAGTCGTAGGTGATGCGACGCGTGTTGGAGCCCTCGCGATCCATGATGTAGAGCATGGGCCGGCCCGAGCGGTCGGAGACGAAGACGATTTCCTGGCCGTTGGGGGACCAGCTCGGCGAGGTCTCGATGGCCCCCGAAAAGGTGAGTCGCTCAGACTTGCCCCCCGCCAGCGCGCGGCGGTGGATTTCGCTGTTGCCGGTCATGGTGGAGGCGAACGCCACCTCGCGGTCGAGGCGGTTCCACGCGGGGGCGCTGTTCATGCCGCGCGAAGAGAACACCGGCTGGGGGGCGGGGCGGTCGGGATCGACGAGATAGAACTGGGGGGACCCGTGCATGTAGCTGGTGAACAGCAGGCGATCCTTGCCCCCCGTGAACACGGGGTTGAGGTTGAGGCTGCCGTTGCGCGTGACGGCGCGCGGCTCCGCGCCGTCCTGATCCATGATCCAGATTTCCTTGGCGCCCGCGCGGCGGTTCACGTAGGCGATGCGCGTGCCCGCCACGCCCTTCTCGCCGAACAGCTGGTACACCAGCTCATCGGCGAAGGCGTGGGCCGAGGCGCGCAGGTCCTCGCGCGGCCCCGAGTACTTGCGGCGCAGGATGACCTCGCCCGATTCCAGATCCACCAGTTCGGCCTGCAAGGCGTGGCGGTCGCCGTCGAGGGCGTACTCGCCGCGGATGTAGGCCAGCGCCCCGTCTTCCGTGAACAGCACCTTGGCGCCCGCGGTGAAGGTCGGCACCTTGGTGACGCGGAACCGTCCGCTCAGGTCGAGGTCGGAGGCGATGACGCCGTCGGGGGTGTAGGACAGGGACTTGGGGTTGCCGCGCACGCAGGTGAAGGCGACCTGCCCCAGCGGGAGGATCTCCGCGCCGCGCTGCTCCGAGGTGATGACCACGTCCTGCGCGCTCGCGCGCAGGGGCAGGAGGGTCCACAGCGACCCCGAACAGACGAGGGCCAAGGCCAGAGCCCACCCCCCTCGTCCGCGCTTGCGTTCAGTCCCCGTTGTAGATGAATTCATAGCTGACCTTCAGCATGTCGCCGGGGAAGTTCTCGGGGATGGGGGCCACGCGCTCCAAACGCTGGATGGTGCGCTTGGCGAGATCGTCGAGCAGCGCGTTGCCCGAGCCCTGCGTGACCGTGACCGAGGCGATTTTGCCCGAGCTCTCCACTTCGAAAGCGACCACGGTCTTGGCGCGCGCGGGCACGTCGATGCCCGTGGGCGGGTTCCAGAGCGCCTCCACGCGCTTCTTCACGCGGCCCGCCCAGAACCCGAGGCGCGGATCCGAAGGGAGATTCGCCACGATGGTGGTCGAGAGGTTGGCGTTCTCGCGCGGGATGTCGCGCACCGGCAGCGTGGTGTCCGGGGGTGCGGGTCGTGCGACCTTGGGCTCCGGCTTGGGGGGCGTGGGTGGTTTCTTGTCCTTGATGGGCGAGGGAGCCGGAGGTGGGGGAGGCGGCCGCGTTTCCTCGGGTTTGGGCGGGGGCGGCTCCGGGGTCTTGGGCGCGAGCGGACGCAGCTTGGGCTTTTCGGCCTGCACCAGCTCGAACACCGGCACCACCGGCGGCGGCTTCGGCGCCAGCCAACTCCACGCGACGATACCGGCCACCGCGGCGATGTGCGCGGCGGCGGAGAGCCACCAGGCCTTGTCCGCCTTCATCCCGTTTCAGCGCTCCCCCGTGCCCACGGGTTCAGTATAGGGTTCGGTGAGGAATCCCAGTTTCTTCGCGCCCTGCCGCTGCGCCGCGGCCACCACCTCAAGTACCAGGCCGTAGGGCACCGTGCGGTCGCCGTGCACCAGCACGGCGGTCTCGGGATCGCCATCGAAGGCGGCGCGGAAGTCGCGATCGAAGCCCCGCAGCGAGGTCGGCGTGTTGCCGATGAGGATTTCGCGATCGCGCGTGACGGTCACGTGCACCGCTTTTTGCTCGTCCACGCTCGTGGCCTGCGCGCGCGGCAGGTCGACCTTGACGCCCTGGGTGGCCAGGGGCGCGGTGATCATGAACACCACGAGGATCGCGAAGATCACGTCGATGATGTTGACGAGGTTGAGCTCGGCGTTGGCGCGGAGCGGCTCGCGGCGGCGCATGCGTCTTCTCCCGACCTAGCCCTGCCCCGAGGCGGCTTCCAGCGCTGCGAGGTCGGCGCGCTTGAAGGCGCTCACCATCTCGGAGCCGAGGTTGTAGAGGTACGATTCGGCGCGCCGGTTCTGGCCCGCGAAGGCGTTGTAGCCCAGCGAGGCGGGGATGGCGACCAAAAGGCCCGCGAGCACGGCCATCAGCGCCTCGGCGATGCCGGGCGCCACCACGGCGATGTTCGCCGAGCCGTGCTCGCCGATGGCGAAGAATGTTTCCATGATGCCCCACACCGTGCCGAGCAGGCCGATGAGCGGCCCCGTGGCGGTGCAGAACGCGAGGTAGGTCATGCCGCGCTCGTTGCGGTCCTTCTCGGCGTCCACCGTGCGCTCGATGGACTCGGTCACCAGTTGGCCGCGCGCGTTCAGCGAGTCGTAGGAGACGTAGCGCGACATGCCCTCGATCTCGCGCAGCACCCCCGCGCTCACCCGCGTCATGGCGGAGTCGGGCAGCGCCTTGGCCAGCCGGGCGAAATCCTGCAGCGCGGGGGAGGGACCGAGTTCGCGCTCCCAGCGGGCGAGCACGCGCAGCGTGCTGCGCCCGGACGAGCCCTTGCGCACGAGGATGGCCCACACGCCCACCGAGAGCGCGACCATGGACCCGACGGTGATCCACGTGACGATCCCCGCGTGGGCGAGGATGGAAAGAAAGGCGGAATCCTGCATGCGTCCCTCGTGCAACAATTGTTGTGTAAGGTCAAAATTTAGCGGGAAAAAACCAACACGCGGCCGGACCCGATGAAGATCGGGGGCTTGATGCGCGGGAACAGGTTACGGGGCGAGAGCGAAACGAGAAGGGGACGGGGCGGCGACAAGAAACGTTACGAGAGCCGCAGCCGCAGGCCCTCGATGCGGGTGCCGAAGGCCGGATCGGTCTCCAGCATCTGTTCGGCGCGCTTGATGCTGTGGATCACCGTGGAGTAGTCGCGCCCGAAGGCGAGGCCGATGGTGTGGAGCGAGTTGTCGGTGAGCTGGCGCGCCAGGTACATGGCGGCGTGCCGCGGCTCGGCGACGTTCTTGCGGCGGGTCTGCGAGGTGAGTTGCGCCGCCGGAATGCCGAACTCCTCGGCCGCCGCGTCGATGATGCCGCGCAAGGTGACCCGGCGCCCGCGGTTGCGCACGGTATCACCCAATATTTGCTTGGCGATTTCGACGGTGAGCGGCGCGCCGGAGAAGCTGGAGCAAGCGGAGAGCTTGATCAGAGTGCCTTCCAGCTCGCGGACGTTGGAGGTCACGTGGCGGGCGACGTAGTCGAGCACCTCGCCGTCGATGCAGGAATCGGCATCCCCTTCCGCCTTCTTGCGCAGGATGGCGAGGCGGGTCTCCAGCCCCGGGGGCTGCAGGTCGGCGAGCAGGCCGGTGTCGAAGCGGGAGATGAGGCGGGCGTTCAGGCCCTCGATCTGCGCCGGGGGGCGATCGGAGGTGATGACGATTTGCCGGTTGAACGACTGCAGGGCGCTGAAGATGTTGAAGAACTCGTCCTGGGTGCCGGGCTTTCCCGCCAGAAACTGGATGTCGTCGATGAGGAGAACGTCGGCATCCTGATAGGACTTGTAAAACGCGCGCGAATCCTTGTTCTTCTGGACGAAGGCGATGTACTCGCGGGTGAACTCCTCGGAGGTGCGGTACACGATGCGCCGGGCCGTGTCGTTCTCGCGGCAGAAGTGCGCGATGGCCTGCAACAGGTGGGTTTTGCCCATTCCCGCGCCGCCGTGCAGCACCAGGGGGTTGAACTTGTTACGACCCGGAGCCTCGGCCACGGCCATGCAGGCCGCGTGGGCGAGCTGGTTGCACTCCCCGATGACGAAATCCTCGAAGGTGTAGCGCCCCTGGAGCGGAATGGTCGAGTCGATGACGGCGGCCTGTCCCACGGAAACCGGTTTCGCGGGTTCGGAGGCGTCCTCCCCGGCCGGGTGGAATCCGGTGTCGGCCAGCGTGGCACCCCCGTCCTCCACGGAGAAGACCACCGCGACGGATTCCCCGGCCACCTTGCGCACGGCGTCTTCGACGACGGGGCGGTAGTGGAGCTCCACGTAGTCGAGCACGAAGGCGTTGGGCAGGCCGATGACCCACGCATCCGCTGCGACGCTCGCAAGACGCAGATGCGGAAACCAGGTGTTGTAGGCGGTTTCGGGAACGCGACCCCGGAGTTCCAGCAAGGTTTCCGTCCACAGGGCGGGGGACGGTTGTTGCGGTGCGGCGTTCAATCCAAAAGTCATCGGTACAGGGTCACCCGGATAAGCGTGTTCGTTTTATGCCGTCGTTTTATGTCTGAGGGATGCGTTAAGATAATACCGTTCCCCGAGATAGCGCCTCGAAATATTCCCGGAAAGTTTTCCATGCCAATCCCCCGTTGCGCGGGGAAAATTTTGGAGTGAATTGTCGTTTGCGGTCCGAAGTCTCCTTCGAATTGGCACGCGTCCACGAAGTATCCACAGTCAATGCACGGAGAACAGGGAAGAGGGAAAAGGGAAAAAGGAAAAAGTTTAACGATCGCCAGAAATGGGTTGACAGCCTACAAACAAATAATGCGGAATCCCGGGCCATTGAAAACAACGCAAAGAGATGTCGGGGGATTCTGCCGGAAACCCTGCTGCGTTCGGTTGTCTTCGTCGTCGCTTTCCAAACCACCCGACTCAAACCTCAACCTTTTCCTCACCCCACAGTTTTCATCTCTCATCGCTTATCTCTTCTTTTTTTTCTCTCCACTTTCCGTCTCCACCATCTAACTCGTAATTCGTAACTCGTATCTCGTAACTCGTATCTCGTAACTCCCATTTCGTAACTTTCCTCCGTGCTCCCTCCCCTCAAGTTCGCTCCCGTCCTGTTTCCCAAACCTTGGGGCGGTGATGGGTTGTGGAAGGTTCTTGGCAAAGGGGCCCCCGGCGACGACCGGATGGGTGAATCTTGGGAGCTTTCCGACCGGCCTGAGGCGGAGACGCCGGTCGCCGAAGGGCCGTTGGCGGGGAAAACCCTGACGCAGCTTCTGGCCGAATCCGGGCCCCTCATTTTGGGTGAAATTTCGGGAAAAAACGGGTTTCCGCTTCTCTATAAGTTCATCTCGGCGCGGGAAAAGCTCTCGGTGCAGGTGCATCCCGGGACCGGCAGCCCGCTCGGCGACGCGAAAACCGAATGTTGGGTTGTGGTCGATGCCGCGCCCGGGGCCGAACTGATCCTCGGCGTGAATCCCGGCGGGCGGAATCGCGAGGAGACGCTCGCGTTGCTCAAGTCGCCCGGTTGCGAGACCGTGCTCGCCCGACATCCCGCGCGCAAGGGCGATGTGTTCTATGTGCCCGCGGGCACGGTGCATGCGATCACCGAAGGACTGCTGCTCTACGAGGTGCAGCAACGTTCCGACACCACCTTTCGCCTGTACGATTGGGGACGCGTGGATGCCGCGGGCAAGCCGCGCGCGCTGCATGTGGCGGAAGCGGTGCAGGTGGCGGACACCACGGCGCGCGCCGGGTACCGCATCCCACCGCTGCGGGTCGCGCGTGAGACGCATGTCGAGGATTTTCTGGTGGCCTGCCCGCACTTCGCGCTGGTGAAATGGAGCGGGTTCAGGGCTCCGGCGCGGCTGGAGACGCACGGGCGGTTCCGCGTGCTCGGGGTGATGGCCGGGTCCCTGACGGTGCGGGCGGCGGACGGTTCCACGCTGCGCCTCGGCTTGGGCGACACGGCATTGGTGCCCGCGTGCCAAGCGGCGGTGACGCTTGCGGATGCTTCGCCGGATGCAGAGGTCGTGGTGAGCTTTGTGCCCGATGCGGAGCGCGATATCCGCGGACCGCTGCGTGCCGCAGGCCATTCTCCCGCCGCCATTGAGGCGTTGTTCGGGCCGCCGGGCTTGTCCGTTTAACGAATTCGGCCCGTTCCCGGCGGCATAAAAAGGACGCCAATAAAAAAGCCCGCCTGAACAGGCGGGCTTTTTGTGTCCTGAAGGACGAGGCTTAGAACAGGATCTTGAAGTTCACGCCTTCAACGATGCTGATCGTCTGGCCGGCGGTGGCCAGGACGATGTCGGGCATCACGTCCAGTGTGGCGCCGAAGCGCGTGGAAATGATGATGCGATCAAGGAGCGTGATCTCGGGCTGGAATCCCGCGAAGCCGCTCAGTCGGATGTTGTCATCCTTCTGGGGGAGCTTCAGGAGAATGCCGCCCAATGCGAGGTGGTTGGCCACCGGGCCCCACTTGCCGGCCTTGATGAGGTAGTAGGCGGAAAGGCCCAGCGAGAGGTTGTTGTCGTCGTTGCCATCGTCCTTGCCGTCATAGGTCAGGCCGACGCCGAGGTCGAGATCGGCGGCGCCCATGGCCATACGACCGGTAACCTGACCGCCGGTGCTGGCGTCGTAGCCCATCGCTTTGAACGGGAGGCCGAACGGCGCCTGAGCGTGCGCGGCGACCGCGAGGCCCAAAATGGCGGCAAGAAGGGTGAGCTTTTTCATGGAGACTCCTTTAGAGGGGTTGAAGAACATGTGTGAACCGAAAAAGGGACGGACTTACTCTGCAGTGAAACGCGTGCCACCCGCGCCGGCTCCGGCGGCGTTGAATCCGCCTCCGCCCGCGTTGGCGTTGGCGGAGTTGAAGGCGGAACCTCCGGCATTGGCGTTGGCGGAATTAAAGGCGGTCCCGCCCGCATTGGCATTGGCGGCAGTGAACGTCTGCCAGTTCAACGCCGCAGGGCTGCCCTCGCCGCAGATGCAGGTCAGCAAGGACTGCATGTTGGTGAACGCGGAATCGAGCTTTCCGAAGGCTTCCTCGGGGGCGTTCTCGAGTTCCGTGAGGGTGATGTCGAAGCAGGAGAGGAAGTCGGTGAAGGACTGGGGCAACTCTTCGGAATCCTCGTCGGCGTTCATCAAATCGCTGATCAGGTTTCCCAGTTTCGGGCACTGGGAGTTGATGAGCGCGAGCTCGTCCGCGCTGATGTCGTCTTCTTCCTCGTAATACTCATCACCCTGCGCGGCGGACTTGCCGAGCACCGGTGCGGAGGAGCGGACGAACTTCAGCGCGTCCTGATTGCTCAGGCTCGCCTTGGAGTCGTCTTGGCCCATGCTCATGCAGCCCCACACGGCTAATGCCGAAAGGACAGTGAGGGCTTTGATTCCGGATTTCAAGTTCATGGCGTCTCCTTTTTCTGACAAGCAGTCATGCCGTTTCTGACAAGCCGTCATTTGACGAAAGTTCCATCGACTGGCCGAGAGTTTAGTAAAAAACGGAAGTTGTCAAGAAGTGTCCACCTAAAAATCCGATTTCGTAATTCTTCCGTAAATACCACGAAGTGTCACGATTCACGGATGGCCACCCTAACCGACTGTCAAATATCGAGATGTGTGATTCGAATGCCGACGCTCCAAACTTGTAGCTTTCTGCCATGACCTCTGTCGCTTTGACATCGACCCCCGCCACCGCGCCGGCCACGGTGCGTCCCCACCTCGGCTTCGGGCTCGGTTTGCGCATTCCGCACTACTCCCACATCTTCGAGCATTGGCCCGAGGTGGACTTCTTTGAGATCATCTCCGAGAACTTCATGAACGCTTCGGGGGTCCCGCTCCACAACCTCGACCGCATCGCCGAGCGCTATCCCGTGGTGCTCCACGGCGTGTGTCTCTCCCTCGGTTCCGCCGACCCGCTCGATTTCGACTACCTCAAAAAGCTCAAGGCCCTCGCGCGCCGCGTGAAGGCCCCGTGGTTCAGCGACCACCTGTGCTGGACGAAGCACGGCGGCCATCATTACCACGACCTGTACCCGCTGCCGTACACCGAAGCCGTGGCCGACTATGTCGCCGAACGGGCCCGCGTGGCGCAGGACTTCCTCGAAATCCCCTTCGGCATCGAAAACCTCTCCGCCGTGGCCGAAGCGTCGGCCGGCGCCATGCCCGAGTGGGAGTTCTACCGTAAGGTGGTGGAAAAGGCCGACTGCCGCTATATGCTCGATGTCAACAATGTGTACGTCTCCTCGCGCAACCACGGCTTCGACCCGCGCGAGTACCTCCGCGGACTCGACCTCCCGCGCGTGGTGCAGATGCATCTGGCCGGGCACAGCGACCTCGGCGCCTACGTGCTCGACACCCACGATCATCCCGTCCGCGACGAGGTATGGGATCTCTACCGCGAGGCCTACGCAGGCTGCGGCGGCGCGCCCACGCTGGTGGAATGGGACGACGACATTCCGCCCTTCGAGGTCGTGCACGCCGAGGTGATGACGGCGACGAAGATGGTGGAGGGGGAGCTGAAAATCAGAAATCGAAAATCAGAAATATGAAAGGACCGCAGCGGTTGGATCCGCGACCTCGCGGAAAGTGTTAAGCGCGTACCGATTTTGTGGGATCTTTTCTGATTTCTGATTTTCGATTTCTGATTTTTCTAGACTTCGGCCCGCTCGACACTAACCCGCAATCCTTATGCTCAACCTCGAATCCCGCCTTTGGGCGACGGCGGCGCTGGCCGCCGAATCCGCCGGCATGACCTTCACCGTTCCCTGCGCCGACAACGTGCGTGACCTCGTGCGTGCCGGCGTGGCCGTCATGCGCCGCGCGGGTCGCATTTCCGAATCGGATCTGGAAGCGGCCGATGCGAGCCTCGCCACGCTGACTGCGGAGATGGTGCGCGTCACCCGCGCGCAGGGCGAGATCCCCGCCACAGGCCCGGTCCGCATTCGCGAGACGGCCCTGGTGGCGGCGAAGCGCCTGTGCCCGCTGTGGCCGTTTGGGTAGCTGTAAGCCTATAGCCATTAGCCTATAGCCAATAGCAAACACAGGAATGTTGCTGCTAACAGCTAATGGCTATTGGCTAACGGCTAACCTCAACCACACCGCCCCGAGCGGCGGGAGCGTGAGGCGCAGCGATTCCTGGAAATTGTGCATGGGGATGTTTTCCGCCTCGACTCCGCCGTAGTTCCCCACGTCGCTCCCGCCGTACACGGCCGCGTCGGTGTTGAGGATTTCGGCGTAGCGGCCGAAGCGCGGCGCGCCCACGCGGTAGTCGTGACGCGGCGCCGGGCTGAAGTTGAAGACGCACACCACGCAGTCGTCCGCGTCGCGGGCGCGCCGCAGGAAGCACACCACGTTCTGGTCGCGGTCGTGGAAGTCGATCCATTGGAATCCGGCGTGATGGAGATCCGTCTGGTGCAGCGGGGCGAGGTCGCGGTAGAGGCGATTGAGGTCGCGCACCAAGGCTTGCAGGCCCGCATGGAATACCCCGGCGGAGAGCAGATGCCAGTCGAGGCCCCCCTTCACGTTCCACTCGTTCCATTGCCCGAACTCCACGCCCATGAACTGCAGCTTGCGGCCCGGGTGGGCGAACTGGTAGGCGAGGGCCGCGCGGGCGTTGGCGAACTTCTGCCAATCGTCGCCGGGCATCTTGCGGGGCAGCGATCCTTTGCCGTGCACCACCTCGTCGTGCGAGAGCGGGAGCACGTAGCGCTCGGAGAAGGCGTAGGTCATCTCGAAGGTGAGCTGGTCGTGGTGCCAGCGGCGGTGCACGGGATCGCGGCTCATGTACGTGAGGAAGTCGTGCATCCAGCCCATGTTCCACTTGTAGCCGAAGCCGAGGCCTCCGTCTTCCGGCGGGCGCGTGACGCCGGGGAAGGCGGTGCTCTCCTCGGCGATGAGCAGGCGGTCGGGATGGCGCTTGGCCACGATGCTGCCGAGGTGACGCAGAAACTCCACCGCCGAGGCGTTGATGTTGCCGCTGGCGGGATCGGGAATCCATTCGCCGTAGTTTCGGGCGTAGTCGAGGTAGAGCATGGAGGCCACCGCGTCCACGCGCAGCCCGTCCACGCGGAATTCCTCGAACCAGTACAGCGCGTTGGCGATGAGGAAGTTGGAGACCTCGCGGCGGTCGTAGTTGAAGATCATCGTGCCCCACTCGGGGTGCTTGCCGCGGCGCGGGTCCTCGTGCGCGTACAGCTCGGTGCCGTCGAAGGCGCACAAGGCGTGCGCGTCCTCGGGGAAGTGCGCGGGCACCCAGTCGAGCAGCACGCCGATTCCGGCCGCATGGCACGCGTCCACGAAGGCCTTGAAGTCGCGCGGGCTTCCGTGGCGGCGCGTGGGGGCGTAGTAGCCGGTGACCTGATAGCCCCACGATTCGTCCAGCGGATGCTCCTGCACCGGCATCAGCTCGATGTGGGTGTAGCCCATGTCGCGGACGTAGGGGACGAGGGTCTGGGTGAGCGAGGCCCAGTCGGTTCCGGCCTCGGGACGCCACGAGCAGGCGTGCACCTCGTAGATGGAGAGGGGGGCGTCGTCGGCGTGCGCGCGGGCGCGCCGGGTCTCCCAGTCGCTTGAAGTCCAGATGTAGGGGGTGGCATCGGGGACCACCGAGCCGGTTCGGGGCCGGAGTTCGGTCTCGCGTCCCATCGGATCCATCTTCTCCCGCGTCACGCCGTCGGCGCCGTGCACGGCGAATTTGTAGCAGGCGCCCGCGCGCAGCCCGGGCGCGAAGATCTCCCAAATGCCGTGCGGGTCGCGGCGGCGCATCATGTGGCTGCGCGGGTTCCACCCGTTGAAGTCGCCGACCACGGCGACGCCGCGCGCGTTGGGGGCCCACAGGGCGAAGTGCACGCCGTCGACGCCGTGATGCGTCATGGGGTTCGCGCCGAGCTTTTCCCACAGGCGGTAGTGCGTGCCTTGCGCGATGAGGTGCAGATCGTAGTCGCTGAGCACGGGCGGGAACGCGTACGGGTCGTCGAACGTCGCGACGCCGCCCGAGTGCAGCGTGGCGCGCACGCGGTAGTCGAAGGGCGCGGCGACGCCCGGTATCGCCGCTTCGAAGCATCCGGCCAGGGTGTGCCCGCAGGGTGTGACGCCGCCGGCGTGCTCGATGGCCACTTCGCGAAAGGCCGGATTGAAGACGCGGACTACGGAGCCGTTTTCCTGAGGATGCCAGCCGAGGCAGGCGAAGGGATCGGCATGGACGCCTTCGCGCAGGGCGCCGAGCGCGCCGGGATGGATGGAAAGTGCGGGCATGTGGCTAACGTAATCGCGCCTCAGGGGTTTCGCAGGGGTTTTTCGCGGCTGCGCGGGGGTCTCCGGTGCCAAGGCGTTGCGGTTGCATCAGGGACCCGCTTCTCGTTCGACATCCGACAGCGGAATCGATCCAAACAAAAGACCCCCGCCGTTTCCGGCGAGGGTCCTTCTTGATGGCGGAATGGACGGGACTTGAACCCGCAACCCCTAGCGTGACAGGCTAGTACTCTAACCAATTGAGCTACCACTCCAAAAACAACACAGCAAAAACAACACAGCAAAGCCAAAACCAAAGTGCCTTCACGGCGCGAGCCGGGCGACTGGTGGGCGTTGCAAGATTTGAACTTGCGACCCTCCGCGTGTAAGGCGGACGCTCTAAACCGCTGAGCTAAACGCCCTTGTCCGCGCCGTCCCCGTCTTCCTTCTTGCCGCCCTTCCAGATGCTCCAGGGGATCACCACGAGATAGGCGAAGAGAAGAACGAAGGGGGCCACGTTCAGGGCGAGCTTGTTGTCGGCCGGCTTCTGCCCAAGCAGGAGGAAGCCGACGGCGAGCAACACGATCGCGAAGGCCAGGCCGAGGTAGTTCTTTTTAGTGAAAAACCGCATCTTGCCACCGCTTTCGAACCGGCTGGGCGGAATTGCCCGACGGAACGCCCAAAGCGAGGGGGGAAGATAGGTCTTGAAGGCGGGGGATTCAAGGGGCAGGGGGCTACCCCTGTGGGCGAGGCTTTGGAGGTTGGTGGTTGGTTCACGACACCGGGGCCCGGCCCTGTCGTTGATGGTTGGTGGGAAACAGGAACGAGAACCAAGACGGCGGGTGCGAACTTGAATGTGCGTTGTTCTCATCAAAAACAAGGCGGCTTCTTAGTCGCCCCACCCTCCACCAACTACCAACTACCAACGACGCAGGGTCGCCCCCGAAGAACCCCTGTCCTACCCCCCGTTGGTTTCGTAAGCCCGGATGATCTCGCGGACCAGGCGGTGGCGCACCACGTCCTCCAGTCCCAGTTCGATTTGCCCGATGCCCTCGATGCCCGCAAGGATCTTGCGCGCGTGGGAAAAACCCGACTTCTCGCGCACCCCGAGATCCACCTGGCTCTCGTCGCCGGTGAGCACCGCGCGCGTGTCGGGGCCGAGGCGGGTGAGGAACATCTTCATCTGCGCCACGGTGGCGTTCTGCGCCTCGTCGAGGATGACGAAGCTGCGGCTCAAGGTGCGGCCTCGCATGTACGCGAGGGGCGCGATTTCGATGGAGTTGCCGTCCCAGTACTCGCGCAGCTTCTCAGTGGAAAGCATGACGCTCAGCGAATCGTGGAGCGGCCGCATATAGGGCGCGATTTTGTCACTGAGCATGCCGGGGAGGAAGCCCAGGCTTTCTCCCGACTCCACCGCCGGGCGGCACAGGATGACGCGGTCCACCAGTTTTTTCTCCAGCGCCTGCACGGCCATGGCCACGGCCATGAAGGTCTTGCCCGTGCCCGCGGGCCCGGCCGCGAAGACGACGTCGTGATTGCGGATGATCTGCAGGAAGCGCGCCTGCCCCGGCGTCTTCGGCTGCACGGGCTTGCCGTAGCGGTCGATGAGGATCGGCTTTTCGCTGTGGGGCACGAAGGGCTCCGGGCTTTTCTTTGCGGCCGTGCCGGAGCCGGAGTTTCCGGAAGGGCTCGCGGCCAGCCCGAGCAAGGTGTCCACGTAGAATTCCGAAAGGTGCTGCCCGGTCTTGAGCGTCTCCCGCATCTTGAGGAGCGTCGCCACGGCCTTTTGCGCGGCCGACTCGTTGGGTGCCTGCACGGTGACACCGGCGTTGCGCGTAAGCAGCCGCACGCCGAGCGCGTTCTCGAGGCGCACGAAGTTTCGCTCCGACTCGCCGCCGAGCTGAACCTTCTCTTCGTCGGAGGCCGCGAACGTGAGGGTATGCGGGGTGGTGGCCATGAACGAAAGGTAAAAGGGAAAAAGGAAAAAGGAAAAAGTGAATGCAAATCAGGGCGGGAGGGGTGGGGGTGGCGCCCTGTGGGCCCTGCTGCGCCGGGGTCGTTGACATCCCCCGGGATCCGGGTGGCCTGCACCGAGAACCCCATGACGGCGTTCCCCATTCCTCACCACCTTTTCCCTTTTCCCTACCCACCCTTTACAGAAACCCGTGCGGCCTGATTAACTTTCTGCCCGGAGGATTATCCAGAAGCCGCAACCCCAACCTGATCGCGCCGGGCCCCTGTCCGCGCCGCTCGCGACTCCCCCTTCCTTCCCATCCCCATGCAAACGGATCTCCGTTCCATCATCGAGACCCTCGAGGCCAACCTCGTAGGCGAAGAACTGCGCCACGAGAGCGTGGACATGGCCTTCACCGGCAACGACCCCAACGAGCTCACCGACGACTTTACCAACGTTCTGCTCGTCACGAATCTCGTGCATACGCGCCTCATGCAGGTGGCCGAGGAGGTGGACATCGTCGCCATCCTTTTCACCAACGCGCACGTGCCGCCCGAGAAGGTGGTGAAGCGCGCCGCCGAGCTTGAAATCGACCTCGTCACGACCAAGCTGACGATCGAGGAGGTCGCGCGTCGCCTGAAGGCCGAGTTCGGCGCGACGCTCGACGTGAAATCGCATATCCTGCCCATCGACGCGCCCTGAGGTTCTCCCGCTCCCCGATATTCTCCCGGGGTGCGTTAACCCGGATTCACGATCCGGGCGGACACGGGTGGTTTTTTTGGCCCGGGCACCCTACCTTACGGGACGCATGCGGTACTTTGTCTGGATCATCGTGGCCGCTTGCGCCGTCAGCGCGCAGGAATCCCCGCCCGATTCCCAGGCGCGCGTGACCTTCCTCGCCGATATCGCGGGCGTCATCGACAGCGTCCATGCCTCGCCGCTTGAACCTGAACCCGCTTATTCATCCGGCTTCCGGCCGGATGCGCCATCCGGAGACGCCGGAACCTATGGTACGGAGACGGCGAAACCCGGGCGCGTGTTTTTCGACATGCGCATGGCCACGCCGTTCGATGATTTCCAGATGGGCGGCCGCGTGGGATTCTTCGCGGGAACACGCGTACTGACGGACTTTTTTCTGGACTTCGAGATGCGCCCTTACCGCCGCGCCGTGCGCATTCGTGAATCGGAAACGCTGGAGTACCAGTTCCGCGAGGAGCGTTTCACCTTCGGCCCCGGGGTGCAAACACGGCTTCCCCTCGGCGGTTTGGATGCGGCACTTGTGATCGGGGCCGGCGCAGGCCTCTCCCCGGCGTGGTACCGGGGCTCGAACCGCGAGGCGCCCTCGGCCGGTCTCGGATGGCTGGAGACGGGCCTGCGCTTTTGGTCCGCGCCCTCGGGCGCCGACTGGGGCTTTTCGTATCAGTTCTTCCCGCTTCCCGGGGTGTCTCCGCACCGGGTGGCGTTCCATTTGGGGTATCGCTTGAGCGCGCCATGATGAAGGAGCTTTTTCGCCGCGGTCGCCGGGGCCTGTTCTTCGCCCTTGCCCTGTCCTGTGCCTTGATCGCAGGCGGGTGCCTTGACGAGGAGTCGGCCGAGGAGGAGGAGGAGTGCGAACCGATGCCGCTGTTTTGTGAACGGTTTCCTCCCACCCATGCGGATCTGTCTATTGAGGTTGGGGGAGGGGCGCTGCAAGAGGTCCGTGTGTACCGGGGGTCGGCCTACGAGACGGGGACCTTGGTCTGGAGCGGGACGGGCGGTACGACCTTGCGTCTGCCGCTGGGGGATTACTCGGCCACGGCCACCTATCTCGTCGGTGGAAAGACCGTGATCGCCGTGGATGGAGATTACCTCGACTATTCGTCGCAAGAATACTGCGAGGGCTTTTGCTACGAAGAGCTCGGCGGCGTGGTGGATTTGAGGTTGGAGTAACGCGGGCTGGATTGACCCGTGGTTCCAACCCGGACCGACTTGTAGGTTGCGAGCATGCTCCGCCCCGCCGTCATGCTCGTCGCCTGCGGCCTCCTGCCGCTGACGGGGCGCGCCGATGGCATCGTCTTCATCGACCCTCGATTCTCAACGGACGGTCGCGACCTGCAGACCGGGCTGCGTGCGGGAGCCGAATCATTCCACGGCCGGCTGCGGTTGCAAGGCATCTTCGATGTGGAATTCTGGCCGCTGCCTCGAGGCACGCGGGTGCGCGTCGACACGAAGGAGTACTTCATCCGCGAAGCTTGGTACGCCGTAGGACCGGGACTGGGGATGGCATGGCCGTTGACCCCACGGATCGAGGCGACGGCGGCATCGGGGGTCGGGCGCGCGATGGGTGGAAGCGGAAACTCGGATTGGGCGGGATGGCTCGACGCGGGGCTACGATTTCCCGCCTCGGACGAGATGAACTGGGGGGTGCTGTATCAGTACCACCCGCGCGAGACCGTGCGGGATCATCGCATCGCCTTGCAAATACGACTCAAGTCGATTTAGGCTGGTGGAACGGAACAAGGGTCGACAAGTGGCCCCCGGGTCCGCCCCCTGAGGCATTCCGGGGTGGCCTTTAGGTTTCTTTCGCCGCTTCCTTTTCCTTCTTAAGCTCCGCCACCACCTTCGGGTCGATCTGGATGTGCAGCTCCTTGAGTTGCTTTTCCATCACTTCCGAGGGCGCGAGCATCATCAGATCCTGCGCGCGCTGGTTCATGGGGAAGGCGATCACCTCGCGGATGCTCTCCTCCTGCGCCAGCAGCATCACCATGCGATCCACGCCCGGGGCGATGCCGCCGTGGGGCGGCGCGCCGAGCTTGAAGGCATTGATCATGCCGCCGAACTTCTTATCCACGACCTCGGGGCCGTAACCCGCGATCTCGAAGGCCTTGTACATGATCTCGGGCTTGTGATTGCGGATGGCTCCGGAGGACAGCTCGATGCCGTTGCAGACCACGTCGTACTGGTAGGCGAGGATCTCGAGCGGATCCTTCGTCAGCAGCGCCTCCATGCCGCCCTGCGGCATGGAGAACGGGTTGTGCGAGAACTCGACCTTCTTCGCCTCCTCGTCGTACTCGAACATGGGGAAGTCGACGATCCAGCAGAAGCGGAACACGTCCTTCTCCACGCGGTCGAGGTCGCGGCCCAGCTTGACGCGGAGCTGGCCCGCGATCTTGGCGGCCACGTCCGGCTTGTCGCACACGAAGAACACCGCGTCGCCGGGCTCGGCGCCGCATTGCGCGCGCAGCGCGTCCATCTGCTCCGGGGTGAGGAACTTGGCGATGGGGCCTTTGACTCCGTCCGCGTTATAAACGAGGTAGGCGAGGCCCTTGGCGCCCAGCGACTGGGCGAAGTCGCCCAGCTTGTCGTAGAAGCTGCGCGGCTGGCCCGCGATATCCTTCACCGGAATCGCGCGCACCACGGCGCCCGTTTTCACGGCGTTCGCGAAGGCGCCGAAGCCGCTATCGCGGAAAACCTCGGACACGTCGCGGATCTCGATGGGGATGCGCAGGTCGGGCTTGTCGCTGCCGTACTTGAGCATGGACTCGCGATACGGAATCCTCACAAAAGGCGCGGGGCCCTTGCCGTCGTCGATGCGCCAGTCGGAGAACTCGGCGAAGGTGCCGTACACGACGTTCTCGACCGCGGCGAACACGTCGTCCTGCGTGACGTAGCTCATCTCGATGTCGAGCTGATAGAACTCGCCGGGCGAGCGGTCGGCGCGCGCGTCCTCGTCGCGGAAGCAGGGCGCGATCTGGAAATAGCGGTCGAAGCCGGCCACCATCAGCAGTTGCTTGAACTGCTGCGGCGCCTGCGGCAGCGCGTAGAAGCGCCCCGGGTGCAGGCGGCTGGGCACGAGGAAGTCGCGCGCGCCCTCGGGCGAGCTGGAGGTGAGGATGGGCGTCTGGAATTCCATGAAGCCCAGGTCGGTCATGCGGCGGCGCAGCGAGGAGATGATCTGCGCGCGCAGCACCACGTTCTTGTGGAGCTTCTCGCGACGCAGGTCGAGGAAGCGGTACTTGAGGCGCAGATCCTCGGGACCTCCGTCCTTGTCATCGACGAGGAAGGGGAGCGGCGCGGCCACGGACTGCACCACGAGTTCGTCCACCACGATTTCGACTTCGCCGGTGGGCATGGCCGGGTTGACCGTGTTCCCCTCGCGGGCGATGACGTGGCCGGTGATCGTGATCACGCTCTCGTATTTGAGGTGCGTGGCGGATTCGAAGAAGTCCCGCTCCGGGTGGAACACCAATTGGGTCACGCCATAGTGGTCGCGCAGGTCGATGAAGAGGAAGCGGCCGTGGTCGCGGCGGCGGAACACCCACCCCGAGAGGCGGACGGTTTGGCCGACGTGTTCCTTGCGGAGCGCGCCGCAGGTATGGGAGCGGTAGGCGTGCATGCGGTTTTCCGGTAAAATCAGGGAGCGGGGAAATTTAATTGAAATGGGGGAGGGGGTCTCTGCGCGGGCAGCCCCGTGCCGGGGTCGCGGTGCGGGCGATGGGGCCCGTGTCGGGGCGAATCATCATTCGCCCCGACACCAAACCCCGCGAAACCCCGCCCGTAACCCGTGTTTCCACGCAGAAAACCCCTCCGCAGCCGGGTCGGCGGGGAGCCCCCCAATTACCTTTCATCCATGCCCGTGTTGCAAATTCTCGGTTGGGAAAGCCTCGTCATCCTGCTGCTCATTCTGGCCAACGGGGTGTTCGCCATGTCGGAAATCGCGCTGGTTTCGAGCCGCAAGGCGCGGCTGCGTCAACTGGCCGAGGAGGGGGACGCCAAGGCGCGGCGGGCGCTGGACCTCATCGCCGAGCCCGGGCGGTTCCTTGCGACGGTGCAGGTGGGCATCACGTTGGTGGGAACTTTGGCGGGCGCGTTCGGCGGTGTCGCCATCGCCGAGAAGCTCGCGGGGGCGTTGTCAGGGTTGCCGCTGGTCGCGCGCTACGCCGACGGCGCGGCGCTGTTTCTCGTCGTGGTGGCGGTGACTTACTTGCAGGTCGTGCTGGGCGAACTCGTGCCCAAGGCCGTGGCCTTGCGCCACGCCGAAAGCATTTCGCGGCAGGTGGCCGGACCGATGCGAAGCCTCAGCCGGGCCTCCGCGCCGGTGGTGGCCTTCCTGAACTTTTCCACCCAGACCTTGCTTCGCCTGTTCGGCATCCGCTCCGGGGCGGGGGAGAGTCCGGTCACCGAGGAAGAGGTCTCGCACGTGCTGGCGCAGGGCGCGCGCGAGGGCGTGTTCCACGACAGCCAGCGGGACATGATGGAGAGCGTGCTCGACATGGGCGACCGCCGCATCACCGCGCTGATGACGCCGCGACCCGACATCGCCTGGCTCGATGCCGACGATGATCCTTCCACGCTGCGGGCCGCGTTGGCCGCGCATCCGTACTCGCGCTTTCCCGTGTGCCGCGGCGGCTTCGACGATGTGCTCGGCGTGGTGCACGCCAAGGATTTGCTGGCGCGCGCCATGGCCGGGCAGACGCTCGATCTGGCGGCGATGGCGCGGCCCATTCCCGTGATCCCCGGCACTGTGCACGTGCTCAAGGCGCTGGAGGCCTTCCGCGCCTCGGGCGCGGCCATGGCCTTCGTCTCCGACGAGTTCGGCAGCATCCTGGGCTTGGTGACGCTCGACGACGTGCTGCGCAATATCCTCGGCGATGCGCTCGATCACCCGGTCGGCTCGGCGGCGGGCCCGGCTCCGGCCGATACCGACGCCGTGGTGCGTCGCGAGGACGGTTCGTGGCTGGTGGACGGCACGTTGCCGCTGGTCGAGATCGAGGAATTGCTCGGGGATTCCTCGGCCTTCACCGCCGACGACGAGGAGAATTACCAGACGCTGGGCGGTTTCATGATGGGGCGGCTCGACCGCATCCCGCGCGCGGGCGATCGCTTCGACAGCGGCGACTGGCGCTACGAAGTGATGGACATGGACGGGAAGAGGGTGGACAAGGTGCTGATTCGAAATATGAAATTGGAAATATGAAATCGGAAATCAGAAAGCAGAAATCAAAAATCAGAAAGCAAGAGTAAGCGGACCCATCCCGATCGAGCCGGTGTCGTTGGGTGGGATGCCGGTTCGTATGCCATCGTTAAAATCTTTCCTTCTCCTTTCATATTTCTGATTTCCGATTTCATATTTTCCTCCCGTGGTTCCCCGCTTCCTCACGCGCCCCGTCGTTCCCGCCCTCATCGCCTTCACCGCCGCGTTCCTCGTCGTGTTCGCGATCGTGGACTTCGGCGTGATGCCTTGGGCCACGGGCCGTTTCAGCCCCCTGGCGAAGGTGCCTTATCTGCGCGGGCTCGAGCCTGCGGCGGCGGCGGATACGCTGCGCGCGCGCGGCCTGCGTTTCGCCGTGGACACGGCGGGCGACTACAGCCGTGCGATTCCCGTGGGTCGCATCCTCTCGCAAATGCCCGATTCCGGCTCCGAGGTCAAGCAAGGCCGCCGCGTGTGGGTGCGCCTCAGCCGCGGTCGCGAACCGATCCTCAACCCCGCGCGCGGGGATTGATGCGCGCCGGATTTTCCGCCCTCACGATCCTCCTCGGGCTCGTCGTCGCGTTTCCGGGGAATTCGTTTTGCGCGGCGGCGGTCGCGGGCGCCGACGCTTCCGTCGATGGGGTCGACTCCGCCGACGCCGGCGACCCCGCCGCCGCCGCGCGCCGCGACTTCCTGCGCGCTCGCGAGGCCGAGCGCGCCGGCCGCGACGCCGAGGCGCTGTCGTGGTACGCGCGCGCCTTCGGCCGCGATCCCGGCAGCCGGGCCCTGTGCTTCCTCTATCTCGATCGCCTCAAGGATGCGCGCGCGGTCGATTCCGCCGCCGCAGTGGGACGCCGCTGCGCGGCCTTGGCGAAGCGGCTCACGCTCGACGAGCGCAAGCTGTTGGGTGAAATCGCCCTGCGCGCCGACGACGCGGCGGGCGCGCTGGCCCATTACCGCGCCGCCGACAGCCTCGACGGCGAGGACGGCGACGTGCTGTACATCCTGGCCGGCCTCTGCGAGGACGCGGGCGACTTGGAGTGCGTCGCGAGCACGGTGGCACGCCTTCTCCCTCGCCTCGATTACCCGCCGCGCCTCTTGGAGAAGCTCGCGCGCGCCGACGCGATGCTCGGCCGCCCGGAGGCCTTCACGCCGCACCTGCGCGCGGCGTGGGAGCGCACCGGACGCATCGAGTACGGGCGCGCGCTCGCCGCGGCCTACGAGGCCGAAGGGCGTCGTCTTTCGCTGCTCGCGACGGCGCATCGCCTCGTGGAGCGCTCCCCTGAGACCGCGCACAAATGGCTGCTCGCGCGCGCTTACGCCGAGGCGGACAGGCCGGACTCCGCGCTGGCAACGTGCGATCGCTTGCTCGCAGAGGAGCCGGACCTTCCCGGCATCCGCGCGCTGCGCGCCACCTTGCTCTTCGAACGCGGCCGCTACAAGGAGGCGCGCCGCGAGGCCGAAGCGCTGGCGCGCGCGTATCCCGAATTGCCCGCCCACGCCTTTCTCGCGGGATCGGCCGCGCTGGAGCTGAAATCGCGCGACGCCGTCGCGTGGCTCGACGCGGCGCTCGCGGCCGCGCCGTTCACCCCCGAGTATCGCGCGCGTCGCGCCTACGCCGATTACGTCTTCGGCCACCCGGAGCAGGCCGCCGCGCGCCTTGTGTACACGGCCTCCGACAGCCTCGACGCCGAGCAGGCGCTGCTTTTGGAGGGCCTCGCCCACGGCCGTCTCGCCCGCGACCTGGAGCCGCGCGGCGCGTGGGAGCGGCCCGCGGCGCTTTCCGATTCCAGCGCGTCGCGCCGCCACCGCCGACTCGCCGTGGAGCGGTTCGAGGCCATTCTCGCGAAGAACTCGGGCCAGCGCGCGGCCTTGTTCGAGGCGGGCGCGCATCGGGAGCGTTTGGGCGATCACGAGCGCTCCAAGGCCCTCATGCGGAGGCTCGTCGTGCGCGACACCACCCATGCGCTCGCCATGAATTATCTCGCCTACACGATCGTCGAGCAGGACACGATTCCGCCCGCCGAGCTGGAGGAGGCCGGTCGCCTGCTGGAACGCGCATTGGCGCTCGATCCGGAGAACGGCGCGTTCATGGACTCCAAGGGCTGGTGGCATTACCGGGCGGGCGACTACGGCGCGGCCGTCGAGTGGCTCGAGCGCGCGGCGGCGGCGGTGCCCGACGACCCGGCGGTACTCGAGCACCTCGCGCTCGCCCTGCATGCGATGGATCGGCGCGGCGAGGCGTGCGCGGCGGCCGGGCAGGCGCTTCGGATCGACCCCGCGCGCCGGCTTTACCTGCATTGCCCGGGGACGCCATGAATCGGAGCGGACGGGCGCATGTAACGTTGGCCGGAGTCGCCTGCTTGCTCGCGGCCTGCGCGCCGCCATTACGCGATCCGTGGGGGCTTTCGGTCACTCGCGGCGA
>JAUMHE010023814.1:0-13728 GCA_032359235.1 Enteromius mattozi | reverse complement strand
TGAGCAGTGCCACAGACTGATCGACTCCATGCCACGCCGCATTGCTGCAGTAATTCAGGCAAAAGGAGCCCCAACTATGTATTGAGTGCTGCACATGCTCATACTTTTCATGTTCATACTTTTCAGTTGGCCAAGATTTCTAAAAATACTTTCTTTGTATTGGTCTTAAGTAATATTAAAATTTTCTGAGATACTGAATTTGGGGTTTTCATTAGTTGTCAGTCATAATCCTCAAAATTAAAAGAAATAAACACTTGAAATATATCAGTCTGTGTGGAATGAATGTATACATTATACAAGTATACAACATTTATTATTATTACAATTATTACTACTACTAAAATTTTAATTATTATTAATATTGTTTTATGTATAAATTATACATATTTTTTTTGCAAAGCCAAAAAACAGCAATTTTAATAACTATTACTATTACTATTATTATCATCATCATCATCATCATCGTCATCATAAATCATAATCATCATTTAATAGAACACATTAATGTAAATATAAAATTATATCTACAATGCTTTGGTTCAGGCAGCATGAGGTGAAGAAGAAGAGAATTTGTCTCGCAAATGTGTTTCTCAATTTTATGGGCACACACGGGATATATCAGAAACTACTGCTGTCTGCTGTAGTTTGAACCGAGAGACCAATAATACGACGAAAACCCACCAAACATCAGCTAGGGTTAATATATACTCCTACAGTGAATAAAACCCTTATTACAAGGAGTGGAAAGGAACTCACTGAAATGCCCAATAAAAAGAAATGCAACAGAACATGGTCCAAGTCATTTCCATTCCCTCATCCTGCTCTTATACGGGGTGGGCTAGAAACATTCGAGGAAATTCTCATGGAGAGCAAGAAAGAGAGGGATTGAGAGGGACTGCTACTTTTTCAAAGTTCCCTTTTTTCTTCTGAAAAGAATCTCTCTGTGTGTGTTCTTCATTGTGCGAGTCTTCCCTCAGGCTCAGTGCACTAAAAAAATCCATTTATCCTTGCTGAGAGTTTGTAGCGGCAAAGAAAAGAGCTAAAGAATCCGTCCAGAGTCACGTGCCGGGGTGACATGGCTTTTCCCTTGTAAAGACTATGGGCCCATCTCACCGCCGTGGGTCCTTCAGAATGGGATCATTCCTAATGACAGCAGAAGAGAAAAGCCCAGTGCATCTGTTCCCAATATTTGCATTTCTTTGGTAAATTACACAATGCACCACTTGACTCGATGGATAGAGGACATTCTCATTCAGGCGTGAGAAACAAGCTCCTTGAATGAGTCTTTCTTTCACTCTGTGAATCAACTCATCAAGTGACATGCACTTGCGGTTTTAAAAAAACGAATGCATCTGACGTGATACGAGTGATGCTACATTCTCCTTTTCGACCGGGGGTTGAACCCGAGATGTGAGGAAATGCACGCATGCAGAGATGCAAAATAAATGAGAGCTGTAGCTCAAACAGAGAGCAAATTACTCTGCTGCAAACTGCAGGATTCATTAAGTTACACAAACTAAATGCAGCATGCCGTCATTTCATTAAAAGTGCATTGAACGACTGCGGTACCAAGCAGAATTGCATCTATAAGGGCTGTTTTCCAACAGGTTTGGCGTTTGGTTCTCCCTCTCTGGATGTAATTATTAGGTTTCTCTGCTGATCATATGAGCTGGTCCTGTGAAAAGGCCTAATGAAGGGAAGTGTTCAAGGGAGGTGAAGTGAATAAACTCCCGTTTTCCACTGAGTGCTGATACGACCTGACATCAGAGCCCTGGTGGTGAAGTCCCCTTTGACCCCAGGAATCCATCCTAGCTAATAATATAACGAGGCACAGTGCTGAACTACAAACACAAAAAGATGCATTATGGGAGTCTAAGAGAACTGGCTAAATGAATAGAGATAGAAAAAAAATGAAGATTTAAGAACAACAGACACAAAAATAGAGAGATACAATGATTGAGCAATGGATAGATAGAGTGACAGACAGAATGCTAGAGCAACTATTAGAGCTATAGACCGATAGAAATAGATAAAACATCAGAGAAACAGTTAGAGAGATTGATAGAACGATAGAGCGACAGAACAATACAGCAACAAGCATAGAGTGACAAACAGAGCAACAGAATGACACATAGAGAAATGGAACAATAGAGCGATATACAGTATAGAATGGTACAGAAATAGAGCAACAGTAAGTGACAGAGCAGCAAAATTAGAGCAACAGAGCAATACACTAACAGGCATAGAGTGACAAACATAGACAGCAACAGAATAATAGAGCGACAGACAGAGCAAAAGAGACAAATAGAGCAATAGAACAATAAAGTGATATGTAGAATGGTATAGAAATAGAGCAACAGAATAAAAGAGTGATAGAGCAAGAGACAGCGAAATAGTGACAGAACAAAAACAGAATGATAAACAATAGAGTGACAGAGCAAAAAAAACAATAGAGCGATATATAGACAGAGCATATATAGAATGGTATAGAGATGGTAGAGAATGGTAGAGAAATAAATAGAGTAATGTTAGAATGATGGAAAACTGACAGACAGATAGAGCAACTGCTAAAAAGATAACGATTGAACAATAGATAAAAAGATTACATTGACATTAGTCATTTAGCAGATGCTTGCTTTATATATACACATATAAATAAATAGAGCAATAAATAAGAGTGATGTCATGAAAAAAGTACTACCATCAAACCGTAAAATTATTTTTGAAGAGGTGGAAAAATGCGTACATAAAAAAGAAAAAAAGAAAAAGATACAATATGGGAGGTCAACTGAGGAGGAAATCTAATTGAGACTAGGATTGCATGACTATGACAAAAATCATAATTGTCGATTATTCCCTTAAAATTATACTTGCGATTATTAATTACAATTATCACAATTTACATCAGGGGTCATCAGACTTGATCCTGGAGGGCCGGTGTCCTGCTTCAACTTGCTTCAACTAGCTTCAACTTGCCTCAACACCTGCCTGTAAGTTTCAAGTATACCTATTAAGACCTTGATTTGCTAGTTTAGGTGTGTTTGATTAGGGTTGGAGCTAAACTCCGCAAGGGACAACGGCCTTCCAGGACCGAACTTGGTGACCCCTGATTTACACTGAATGATGTTTATACCATAGTTTGAAGCAACTGCTTGCCATATTTTTACATGAACATAAACACACTGAAAACACAAAAAACCTTTATTGCTCTTCTATAGCATTAAGCCTCCAATGTCATACATTTTATTGAATTAAAACAATGGAAAAACCCTTAAGATAACATGTAGAAAGAAAAAACACATCTTAAGCAAGCAGAATAACATAAGTGGACTTTGAACGATTAGATAATTGTGGCATCTATAATTGTTATTGCGACTAAAAAAAATGGATTAATTGTGCAGCCCTATTTGAGACTCAGCACGAGCTATGTTGAAACCTGCATGAGACCTATGATGCTGTAGCAAACATGCCCACTGCTAAGCCACCGTAGCCACGGATCTAATTCATGACAGCACCATCTGAAGCAGCGTGCAACTGTACAGTGCTTGTTTTGTTCATAAGAGACTGTGTTCAAAGCTCAGAAAAAATCTCACGGCATAAGTGTTTATATAATTCAGAGTGACATAAAGGGAGCTTCAGTTACACCGAGAGAATGTTTCTTCCAAGCCCTCGAGATGAGATCAGTCACCAGATGAAAAATGAACAGAGGACGGTGCTTGTCCTTAATCGCAGCACCGCTGGAGCCTAAGCACACGGACCCAAATAAACTCGTCCTTCCTATTCCCCGCTCCCTTATCGCCTCACTGCAGGGCTGCTGACTGAAGTCTGGAGATGTTTTCAAGGCTTCGGACGGCTGCATGGCACTGCAGAGGATCTTCTCCTTCACAACTTAATTTCACAGCCAGAGGGGAAAAAAAGTTCCCCTGCAGATATAATACAAGCCACCACAGATAAATATGACGCGTATGCTGAAGAAAGCTGCAGACTTGAGATTTGTTGAACCCAAGGGAGACTCATTTAAGAACCTTTCACAAAAGACTTACTTTAATTATTTTACCGAAGATGTTTTTTTGCATAATAACCGTCCACAGCATGGGAACAGACTCTCCCTGAACTCTCACATGGGTTTTCTTAAGCTGATTCTTGCAGGCCTCATATCACATGCTACACTGAGCCAGTCAAAAAGCAGAGCTGTTGGGTCAGTGACGGACCTGCATCACAGTCGTAGTGCTTCAACAACATTACATACAAAAATCCATGAGCCACAGCCACAAGACTGCAAGCCCATATTGAGTATATGGGACACAACCAGAGTGCAATGAAAATAAAAAAAAAAAAAAAACAGGGAACATTGTGTAAGATACTAACAAAGTGCTTTAGTTCTGAAAAATTACTTTCAAGCTCCCATTTTGCAGAGATACTCAAACCAAAATTCAACAAGTGGGTAGGTCGCCTAATGCACTAGTTGACCAATCAATCAATAATTTACATTTACATTAACACACAGCGTTAGGTAAAGTTATGCATTACAGTGTTGTTACCCCCTAAAACAGTAACTAATAACTTTTTGTGGAACATAATACGTAGCGCTGGGTTTTGACATAAATTTTACAATTTGGATTCGATTCCCAATTAATTTCCATTCGATTCAATGTAGATTATTTTAGATATATATCAGGTACACATGCCAATTTTTTTCAAGGAAAAAATAATTATTTCGTAAAATACAGGCCTACAAAAGAGGCAGTTGGTACTACATTATAGATTTTTTTTAGGCTATACAACTGCTTAAATTACATGTAATGAAGTTTTATAATAAAAGTTACAATTACATAATATTTCTACTTCAATTTGGTATTTTAATATAAAAATTTAAATAGTGGCTTTCATAGAAAAATATAAATAAAACATTGAAGAATTAATATATTATATGGTGTATTTATTTAGAAAAATGCCCCTCTCTACAGTTTTTTTTTCTGAGGCTTTTCTGAGTTTATGCTCACCAAATATGTTTTTCCCGTTTTAAATGTGATGTTATGTGACACTGTTTACAAGCTGTTATTGACGTCTTTACACAGCTGAAACAATGATTGCGCGATCATAAGGGGCTGGATATGGATTGTAAAGTTGTACTCTTTCTTTTAACTTGCCTTCGGATGTGTAGTCATGTTTATTTGGTGCTGAAACTGCTTTGGTGGAGGAGATGATGATCAGTTCAAGTGACATCACTCTACATTAAACAGCAACAAAACAGCATTTATTGTTTGAATACTGCAATATAATGAACAGAATTTGAAATCTAAGACTGTTTTATATTACTAAATATTACTCTAAGTACTAAAGCACAATGCTTATTGCAATATATTGAATGGGAGGTGCCCTTCAATCTTCCATCCATTAACTAAAAAAACAGACTAGACTTATCAATTCTTGGGATTTAAGTATCTATACTGTTTCATAAAAATGAGAATCAATTAAAATAGAGATACTGATAACTTTTACTCAGCCTGTTACGTTACTTTTGTATTTCTTTTTTTTTTTTTTACATGGGGACAAGAGAGCTGTCAGTCAATAAATGGGAAAAGAAAGTAAATGGCATTACTTATTTGAAAAAGTAACTAATTTTCTTCTAAAGTAATGTGCTACTTTACTAGTTACTTGAAAAAGTAATCTGATTACTTAACTTGCAACACGTTACCTCCAATACTGTTTGTGCATTTGGCAATTTATCCAAATTGACCTATAAACTGCATTAAAAAGATATACCTTTTATCAGTTCTTGTTTTCACTGGGAAGTGAACCTATGACCTTAATTTTTCCAACTTTTCGGTCTACCAGCTCAACTAGCCCTTGGTTAGTAGGTCAACTGCATTACAAAACCAAAAAAATGCCATTTACAATGCGGTTACCCACCTAAACCGGTTTAGACCAGCTAGAAGCCAGCTATGTTTCAAGCGCGACTTAATCTATGTTTAGTTTACATTATACACTGACCAGTGGTAAAAGATAAAACGACAGGTTGCTGTGTAAATGGCAATCAAACCTGTGAAAATGTTTTTCATTCATGTTTTTCTTTCTTTCCCGCCCATGTAAGCATTTAAAAGGCCACCATCTATCCGTCAGTACCTATAAATGATTAAAACAAACTCACAATAAAACAATATTTTATGAAAGGAAACCATGTTTGTGACATTTTTGTGGCATTTGCCGCAATTACTGCACTGTAAGTCTGGTTATGTCCCAGACAAAGAGTGTCTGGGGCTTCAAAGCTGTGGATGTTTATGTCCCCATTTCAGAAAAACCACCTCTTAAAAACATTTACTACCCATCAGAAGCCCACTGCGGAGGACTTCAAGAGCTGACATCATTTAGAAAGAACTGCAATAATAAACACGATATTTCAATGCAGCGAAGGTCATCTCTGTTGCATAACAATCCTTTCAATTCATCCCGTTCCGGTACAATGTGAAGGAAATGATACATCT
The DNA here is from genome assembly GCA_032359235.1 of Enteromius mattozi. Lineage (NCBI taxonomy): Eukaryota > Metazoa > Chordata > Actinopteri > Cypriniformes > Cyprinidae > Enteromius > Enteromius mattozi. The sequence continues at coordinate 7,243 of JAUMHE010023814.1, read as the reverse complement.
GCCTCATCCCTGCTCCATTTCACCCCACGGCACAGGAGGCAGCTTCTGTTTCAGCGCACATCCGTACCATGAGCTCGGAGCTAGTCTTCCAGAGAGGACTTCACTCGAAGGAGAGGGGGAGCAGGTAGGAGCAGATTAGGGCTGCACGATACATCGTTTCAGCATCGTCATCGCGATGTACGCATGCGCGATAATCATGCTGTCCAATCAGCATCTTGACATGCTACACCTGTGAGGTGGATGGATTATCTCAGCAGAAGAAGTACTCACTAACACAGATTTAGACAGATTTGTGAACAATATTTAAGAGAAATAGGCCTTTAGTGTACAAAGAAAAGAAATGTAAAAGAAAATTGTTATTTCACATTTCAATTAAACCCCAAATCAAATAAATAAATAACAGAAGTTTCTATATGTTGGGGGTGAACATATTGTTTCAATAGGAAATATGTCCAATAAGATCACATACAATGGTTTGGCAATTTTTTTCTTAAGTATTATGTCATGTGGGTCAGCATTATTGAGCTGTGAAAGATAATTTCATATTCTCCCTGCAATCCTCTCAATAACAGTGGCCAAAAAAACAAACAAAAAAAAACCCAGAAGCCATTTGTCCTTATTTTCACTTTCAGCAAATGTGAAACGTCCAACCTTGCCCTGAGATGGACAACATGATCTACAAAAACGTATTAAGTCCTGAAAATCTGGAAGTGCTACAAGATAATGTTACCAAACAGTGTCAGTTAATCGAATGTAAAATGCATCAGTTGGTTTCCAACGCAGTCTGAGTGACAATAAAAGTGCCCGTGTCCTCGAAGCACTTGTTATGTGAGAACAATAGAGTGACCAGCATGGCAGAACACAACAGGAAATAAAGGCCAATTTCCTTCACACGCTTGATAAAAGGCTCTTTCAGAGAGTGACAGCTCTTTCCTGTCAAAATCACTTATATCCTGTAAACAAGAGTCCAGTGATGTCATCAACAAGTTGGCACAATTTTAAGAGAAAATTGCATTTTCCATATGCAAAAGTGAAAAAGGTGACAAAAGTGTCTTAAAAGCAGATCAAGGAGCAGGCGTTTCAGTTCATGCTTTCTTTAGTGCATATGAGGCAAAAAGCAACAACAAACTTTTATATACACCATTGCAAATTGTTAACAGCTGATCTCAATCAATGTGGGATAATCATCAAAGCCAACAACAAATAAGATCCATCTCTTTATTTAATCCATTCGGGGTTAATGAATACAAATAAAAATGTTTTAAAACAGATATTCCAGACAAATTCTGATTGAATGTGCCATGTCTAAAAAGAATTCCAATTCTTTACTCACCCTAATCTTGTTCCAGACCCATGTTACTTCATGAATGAATCATTCGTTTGAGTTGGATCTTCTCAATGAATCATTTGATCCAGTTCACAAAGCTGGCCTGAATGATAGGTTCACAAAACTGACTGATCTGGAGCTTCTGCATCTCTTTTTGAAGCATGTCAGCACCACTTTCACTCGTCGTAAATGTCATATATTATTCAAAATTATATGCTTCAAAGCGGTTTTCAAGCATGAGTTTAGTAAAGTTTTAAATGAGGCTTTTTTCTGTACATTACATTGTGTCTTGTTCCAGAGTAAAAAAAGCATACGTTTGCATTTTTACATACGCTGAATCACCATGGAGTATTATTTCATCCATATTTTGACATTTTATGTTCACAAACATTATTTGAAACATTAAAGCAGACACTTGTAGTGCTTTTACATTTAGTAAATTTGATGCGGACACAAATGCATTGTCTTTGATCTATATACAAGTAATATACAAACTTAAAAAAGTAAAATGGGTTTAGATGAACATAGCTAACTTTATGAACTCATCCTAAGAAAACCACTTGTTTTCATGGTAAAAATCACTGTAATGGCAGAGCTCCAGACTGTGAATAAAACGGTCACATTTGTGACTAAAAATATTAATTTGAGAGTGAAGTTTTTGCTGAGGTCGCCATTGGCGACTAATGCAGAGTTCAGACTGCACGATTTTAAAAAGTAGTCGCGTCACAGATCTTTTCACACTGCATGACTATCTGGAGTAGCATTCAGTCGCTGCTGTGTTCACACTGCATGATAGATCGGTGACAGGAGGTTTCACACTACATGACTTTACACTACACACTACAAATTTGTCTCACTGCCAAACCCACGCGAGAAGTGACATGGAAAAAACACGAGGTCACGTGTGCAAGACCGTTCTCACGTGAGACTGGGATTATTATTAAAAATGATAGCAAGCAAAAGAAGCTTGTCATACAAATTGCATGTGCGCTCATTTGCAATGAAAAGAAGATTATGGAGGAGGATATTTACCTTCTATACCTTCGTAACTCCTCCCCCAACATCGAGCTGCCCTAGATGTCGCTCTCTAATTGGCTGTAGGTAATCGCCGATGTTATTCAGTGAGAACACATTTCACACGGCATGATTTTGAATCGCCGACAGGTCCAGATATTTAGCATGCCAAATATCTCTCACGGGTGTCGGCGACACGTCAGCGATTCTTCTCAGATCGCATTTTTGATAGTTCACACTGTGTGACTGTCACTCGCGTGAACGAGCACCGATTTGCCTGTGATTTCAGGCATTTGTCGGCGATTTCTCAAAACCTGTCGGCGAGTCAAAATCAGGGCTAAAATCGTGCAGTTTGAACTCGGCATAACGTTACAGAAATGTACATTTTTCCTTGATTGTTTTTTGGATGCACATCTTTTGTTATGCTCACATAATAAACTGAAATGCTGCGCTTTAAAGTTTTAGTAGGAAAAAAAAGTTTCCTCATCTCTGCCGCACAGTCTGCTAGACACAGCGAGAGAGAGAGCAAAATGACAGAGATGTGCGAGTAAAAGTGCTCAAAACCAGTATGCATTTCATGCACAGATTGAACAATCATTCAACAGTCATCTTTAATCATTACTAATATGGCTTCTTATGCCGTGTTCTGTTAATGCATTAACTTCAAATTATTTGAAACGCACTTGCCGTCCAGTAATCGCAAAAAGCTGTGGTACTTTTTAATAAACAAAGTATCAGCTTTAGAATTATGCCAAAATCATAATGAAATTCAAACAATAGGGTGTACTCACAGTTTGAACCATGCCCGAGTGCGTTTGACCACCAAAGCGCGGTTCGTTTGACTAGTGTGAGTGCTCCAAACCGTGCCTGGGCGTGATTCGTTTAGCCGTCCCTGGCCCGCTTGCGGTTCACATGTAGTGTGAGCGATAACAGTGCTGGAGCATGGAACAGGAAGCACAACGTCACGTTTTTGTGACGCTCCAAAACCAACAAAATCGATAGACGTGTTTAACAATAGGCTGTGAGAGGGCTGTGGACCACTGCGGACCAAACGACTCAAAATTACTATCCACAAAGTAAACAGAGCGATGGACTCCATTTCGTTCAGCGAGAATCCTGAAACCGTCGCACCATAATGACGTAAGCGTGCTCAGGCACGAATGCTGAGTGCAGGCCAGAGGGAGAGTGGGGAGAATCGTACTCGGGCCCGGTTCACGGAAACCATGCCTAGTGTGAGTACACCCTTACTTACATAATGAACATGTATTAACATCAGTATGTCGCCTATTTTATAAGAGGCATACAACTTCCTGAAATACACTGCAGTGTAATAATACATTCACATTACCTCAGAATAACCATTTGGTGTCCATCAGCTCAACGGTCAGCTAGAAAAATAATAGCATATAGCATTTTGCTATATTTCCACACTATTGCATATTGATATTTTTAACCTGTTGCTTACATGATTCAACTCAAAAACAGACTGAATGTGTAAAAGACACGTGACAACATGTCTGTAAGTAGGATGAATTGAGGAGGAGCCCAAACTACACTCAGTGGTCAGGTGATGCTTATGGTCCATAATACTGATACAGATTCTATTTAATGAACAATTCATTGTGACTGTATATTTCAAGTTGGAAAATACATTTAGTTCCCACTTTAAATGAACATTCCAGGTCACTTACAAGATGGATTAAAATGCTGATAAAGTCAAGAAAAGACGAGACATAAACACATAACAGTATGATCGAAAGGTTAAACAAAGAACAAAAAAATAATAAAACATGTTTATTCTGTGGCACCTAAAAAAATTGTTTTTTTCTTATAGGAGCCAATGGTTCCTTACTCAATTTTTTTGTCTGGAGCCCTGAATGGCCCTGTGTTTTATTATACCTAACTTTTACCCATGTGTCATGCACCATTAAAAATAGGCAGAGGTACCTGTAAGATCTTGTTTGACTAACATATTGTTTATTGTCAAGCTCAGGAGATTGTAGCTCATTGGTCTAATCCACATTAAAGAAGGAGAGGATCTTCAGTCTGTCATATCAAAGCATGGGGAACTGCAACATTCACATCATTTGTGTCAAAATAAAGCTCTTGCAAACATCTCTGCTAGTAAAAGAAACATAAATCGGGTTGGATTTAGTCACTTCTAATAAACACGATGAAAACCAGTTCTTTCCAGAAATCAGGTCATACCACATAACCGCTGGAATAAGACAATCACTGGTTTTATCAAACAACTCGTATTCATAAAACGGTCATCAGTAATTATACACAGCCACAGGAAGTTTCTAGGGCAGGAGAAGCGATAAGATAAGCCTGGAAGAGAGAAGAACTCACATTGCAGGAGAACCACATTAAAATGCCCTAAAATGTCATTGCACCATGCATTTTAGCAACCGAATTAGTTAAATCTCAGATTTCACGCATCACTAAACGAGCTCTGACCTGTGGAAGAGACACAAACTGGCTGCTCCGCTGACAGGGAAGGTTAAATACAGAACTGCTTGATAAGTGACTCTCCAATTAAGCTTAATTGGCCTTCATTAGTTAAACAGGAAAAGGAAAACAACGCTTTTGAGGACAAGCCCAGCGCTGAAGAAAACACACAAGCAAATGCAGTACTATGGCCATGAAATAAAACGTTTTACTGACAGCTAAACACATCAAGTTGCCTGATCATGTGACCAATAACGAAATGCTAGTCAGTACTTTTAAATTAGATAAAAACTTACTGAATTTGCTGACACAGGGTACATTTTTTGGTCCCACTTTAAATTAGGTGGCCTTAACATTTAAAAATCTAAAGAACCCTTTTACCTTTTAAAGAAGCTTTTGTTCAAAGGGCAGAGGATGTTAAAGGTTCTTCTTGAAACCACAGATTTTTAAGAGTGTATTGAATGCTAAACAAACACTAGCATGCAAAGTTGCCACAGTCAGCATCACTGGATATAAAAACGGTTCATTTTAAAATTTTGTATAAAGCTTCAAACCCTGTCTGATTAAAGAAGTCAAAGAAAATTCAAACGAAAGGTCAGACTGAATGCACTGAATGCAAATATATCAGATCAACCATGAATTCCATGCACTGCACCAATTATGCACTACATACTGAAAAAAAAATAGTATAAGTAATATGACAAAAGTTTCAGTTTAGCTTTAGATGTTAACAAATAATACTAAAATATGAGCTGAACACATTCTGAACAACGGACTCTCAACAACTAGTCCATGAGTAAGAAAAGCCTAACTAAGTTTTACTGTTCCAGGTAAAAATGTTCAACATCAAATTATGTTTCTTTACCCGGGAATGTCTATTCCCATGATTCAGTGCTTGTCCTTTTGTGATGCGTGTAAAGTAATTAAACCATTCTTAGAATAAATTGCTTAGTCCTAAAAATAGTCACAGAATCTCATGTCAGCATTTTCATTTTACAGGTCTATTGTTCCTTTATAAGCATATACTGAGCTTTTGTTTCACTTGGAAAAAAAAGTCTTACAGGAATACCATGGTACAGTGATTATATCAGATTACTACAAGAGATGCACTGACACTGAAAGATTTTCATATATACTTCCAATATTACCATGTCCAAAAACTATAGCATTACCATGGCTTATTAACAAAACATAATATTATCATATCAATATTACAGTATTATCACATATGTGCAATAACAGGGCCATTATACAAGTTTGAAAATCAGGAGTGGTAAAATATATTTAACAATAAGAATATATATAGTAATAGCATATAGTAAATTTCATCAATCATTATTGATTAAAATGTTGATCCAATCTATCAAATTAAAAATCTTGTTTGCATACAACTGAATCTAACTAGTAACATAAGCTTAATGTTACAAATTAAACGGTTTTGTTGAACATCATAAATGAAATTGACCTTTAATTATACATAATACATAATAGCAGTTTTAAAAGCTCATTTTGACAATCATTGCATTAAATTTGATGTAATATTGTTATCTAGCCCATGTGTATTGCATGAAGGAAGAATCTGATTTCTAATATTGTTTGCCAAAAGAAGGTCAGATGAAGGAGGTTAAAACATCAATCCAACCAGCAACTCCCAAGCGGCTCATACGAACACAAACCATATTATCGTGACCACATTACCGCACATCTGTCAAGGTTACGCTCCATTTGACACAATTGAAACTCCTCACCCATAAAAACAGGATTTTAAGGAGTTCATAATAAGAAAGCCCAGTCTAATAAATACAGATCCACTCCAATCAACACAACGGCTGATGAGTTTTCATTATTACACACAGAATGATGTCAGCTTGTTTATGAGGTCTTGATGCATATTAGGACTCTTGGGATGAGACAGACAAAAAGACTTTTTCACTGATAAAACTTCAGGTTTCAAGCTTATATTATTCTATAAAATACTGTCTGTAGTAGTGGATACAATAAAATATAGAAAAAAATGTGTTTATAAAAGATGTTTCCGTTTTTTTGGAAAGGTTATTGGTTTAATTCTTTGGGGGAAAAAAAGAGAGACTTTACAAGACACTTTGGAAACAAATATGATATTAAAATAAAATAAAAAAAATTTAATTATTAAATAAAAATGTAAAACAAATAAAATTATTAAACAAGAAAATTAATAAATATTTAAATAAAAATGCCCTTGTGATTTTTTATGAAACAGAAATTGACTGCATAAAGTGATGCAATTTGGCCAATTTTAAAGACCAAGCAGAAAAACTTTACAAAACAAAATTGTAGAATCCAGAATATTAATATTAATATTAATAATCATCCAAAATGCAAAACACCACTTAAAATACACTGCTCAAAAAAATAAAGGGAACACTTAAACAACACAATGTAACTCCAAGTCAGTCACACTTCTGTGAAATC
>JAUMHE010023812.1:0-13755 GCA_032359235.1 Enteromius mattozi | reverse complement strand
CCCAGCTCTCTGCAGGTCATTCACTAGGTCCCCCGTGTGGTTCTGGGATTTTTGCTCACAGTTCTTGTGATCATTTTCCATGTTTTCCATTTTCTAATAATTGCTCCCCCATTGATTTCTTCACACCAAGCTGCTTACCTATTGCAGATTCAGTCTTCCCAGCCTGGTGCAGGTCTGCAGTTTTATTTCTGGTGTCTTTTGACAGCTCTTTAGTCTTGGCCATAGTGGAGTTTGGAGTGTGACTGTTTGAGGTTGTGGACAGGTGTCTTTTACACTGATAACGAGTTCAAACAGGTGCTATTAATACAGGTAACGAGTGAAGGACAGAGGAGCCTCTTAAAGAAGTTACAGGTCTGTGAGAGACAGAAATCTTGCTTGTTTGTAGGTGTAAAAATACTTATTTTTTTATTTCTTATTTACTAATTAATTCATTAAAAATCCTACAATGTGATTTTCTGGTTATGATGAAAATTACAGGCCTCTCTCATCTTTTTAAGTGGGAGATTGTCACTTGTACTGTACTGGATATCCTGCAAAAGCCTGTAACTTACTCAAAATCTTTAGTTCATCTCTCAAAAGTAAATATTTATATCAATGAACATATCAGTGCAATCAGAATGAAAAGTCCTTGTGTCATTGTTCACAAACAACATCAAAATGTTTAGTCATGTTGTCAATATAAAAGTGCACTCTCTTGTCTGATGTAAACTATGGCAATTGATGACAGTTACTGTACTGAAATGGAGAAGGCTTCTTATGTACTGTATGTCATATATATCCATTTCAAAAGTACAAATTTACACATTACTGTGTGTGGGATATTGTTTGGAAAAGACTTTTTCAAAATATTTGAATTATTGAGGATATGGTTGATTTCCCAATATTTAGCTGCACCCTTCAGCCATTATTAGGCCATCATTGACAACATAGTCCACAGTAGTCCTTATTTTATCTGATATGTGCCTCTTTCCATGGCCTCTTCTGCCTCTTCCTCTGTTTTGTCTCTGTACCTTCCACCAAGCATCTTTACTCCTTTTCTTCCTCTCGGCTGTTGACCCTGATTGTTTTCTGGATGTCCATCCATCATCAGATTTTTCAACTCTTGAGTTGTCCTCTGTCTATATACGCTTACCAGACAGAAGATTCATGAGATGCACCCGCAGTTTCAGAGAACTGGTTACAGTTTTTCTCAGTTTTTCTAACCCTAACCCTAACATTCTTTAAACTGTGAGTGCAAATATCACAACTGTTTGCTGGAACTTCAGAACTTTATTGCAAGTCTGGAAAATGTAGTTACTCACTCAAAACATTTCATTCATGCTTCAAAACCTAGTTATCTTGTCAGTGATTTGGCCAAGTCCACCAAAATATAAAGTATTTTTGTCAAAATGTTTAGTTGTTTTCTCACCATGACAGCACGGAAATTAAGGTTTTATAAAAAAACAGAAATCTAACAGAAATGTGTAGAAAATATGTTTGATAGTTTATGACCACTACATCAACCATCATGACTAGATGTTTTGAGGGGTAAGACTATAGCACAGAGAACTATATAATACATTTTCAATAACGTATTAGCAACAGAAAATGTAGGAAACAGCAGACAATTGTGCATAATCAGTTGCATTAATGTACTGTACCAATTGCAATTTGTTCAGAAGAATGAGAAACTGCTTTTATGAAGTGCACAAGTAACTAGATGACGTGGAGGTTGAACAAGTAGTTCTGAAAATTTCATTTCTGATCTGAGAAATGCACCAAAGTGACTGAGAAAAAATGTAATGCCAGGCCACTAGTTCACACACAGACAGACAGACAGATCGACGGATAGATAGATAGATAGATAGATACATAGATACATAGATATATAGATAGATAGATAGATAGATAGAAAGAAAACAGACCACAAACTCACCATAAAAGTGTTCCATAGGAATAGCATGATATATTCCAAGTCTTTTTAAGTCATGCGTTAATAGGATCCAAAAAATTTTGTCATTAATTACTCACCCTCATATTGTTACGAACATGTAAGATCTTGGTTCATCTTCAGAACACAAATCAACATGTTTCTGATGAAATCCGAGAGCTTTCTGAACCTCAAGACAGCGGTGCAACTGAAATGTTCCTAGAACCAGAAACATAGTAAGGACATCATTAAAATAGTCCATGTGACATCAGTGTTTCGACTGTAATTTTATGAAGCTACGAGAATACTTTTTCTTTGCAAAGGAAACAAAAATAATGACTATTTAACTGTTCTTCTCTTCTGTGACCGTAGTCCATTATTCAAGTACCACAACACATACATTTGATACTGCTGAGCTCACGCAGAACATGTATGCACCTTGTTTACAAGCAATGCACAAAATTAATCTTAATTTGTTTTCCAAAAATGAACAAAGGTTTTATAGGTTTGAAACAATGTGAGGGTGAGTAATTATTGATAATTTAGATTTTTGGGTGAACTATCACTTTAAAGCAAATTTTTTCAGTGCCTTCTTCCTGGAGGTTCATGAAGAGTTAAAACATAGAAAGGGGTATCAAGCTGGCCGTAGGAGAGAGGTGCAGTCAACTCTTCAGGGCACCGCCAAGTCTTCCCTGAAGTCACTGAGATGGGTGACTAGAGATGGGAGATTAGAGAGATTATTCTTCAGGGGACTCCGACATCTGCGCCCCCACCCTCGGTGGAGGGCCGGGGACTTTCACCACCGCTGCTGCTGCTGACCCACCTTTTGAATAAAAGAGCAATTTCCTTAATTTCTGGGTCTAATGCACCGTGTTCAGTTTGTGCTGCTTCTTCACATTCAGACTCGGGTCATGGTTTTACCACCGCAGGTTCAGGAGGAACATGTAAGTGCTGCTTCCAGCAGCCTTTCTCTTCTCCAGGACGCTCCGCTTCTTGGGTTAAGTCACCTTTCTTCCCCTTGCTGCTCCACTGTGGGTATGTCAGTAACCATTCCGTTAATTCCGCTTGTACGCAGGTTGGGGGCCTGGCTAGTGCTACCTAGCCTGTCTCACTGTTTGATGCAGATGGTTCGACTTGGCTCTGCAATTCAGTTCGCTAGGTATCCGCCCAGGTTCAGGGGCGTCTTCTTCATGTCTTTACACTTGGACGAGGATGTCTCTGTCCTGAATGCAGAGATTGCAGTCCTCGTCATCCTAGCCATCGACCTGAAGGACACATACTTTCATGTCTTGATCTGACCTCAACACAGTCCATTCCTCTGGTTTGTTTTGACCGTTGCTGCAGGGCAGGCATGTACTAGTCTGTACAGACAGGCTCGACGTGGCTCAAATCACTGCGTGCCGTTCATATTCCGGGGGAGCTGAATTGTTCAGCCGAAGCACTCTCACGACCAAGGGGACCTGCATGCATTCACAGTCAAGAAATTGTGCCTAGAGTTTGGTCTGGCTGACTTTCACGTTATCTTGAGACCCCGGCCCGGTTATGTGCCCAAGGTTCCCACCAAGATCAGGTGGTGAACCTGCAAGCGCTGCCCTCAGAAGAGGAAGACCCAGCCCAGGCATTGCTGTGTCCCTTTCACACTTTGTGCATTTACTGTACGTGGAATATACCCGGAGTTTCAGAAACACTGAGCAGCTCTTTGTTTGCTTTGGCAGAGAGCAGAAGGGAATTCTGTCTCCAAACAGAGGTTGGCTCACAGAGTTTTTGAAAATCTTCACCCTGGCAGGAGTTTTCCAAAATGTTCTATTTCAGTGACCTGGTGCAGCGTTTGCGTGTGGATGAATGTCCAAGCCACATAGAAAAGCTGCTGTTTGGAAAAAACAACCACGTTCATGTGGACAGGGCCTTAGTCTGGTTGTTTGAAGAGAGAGAGCTGAAATGTAATTAAATGTTTTTTGTTTTTTTCAGGAGGAGCATGTTCAGTTGATTAACCTAATTAATACAGGAGGAACACATTCAGTAATCAACCCAATGAACAAGACAAGAGCAGGCTTGCCTCTGTTACTTCACAGTTTTCCAGCATCCCTCCACCACCCCATCTCCTCTCTTCTATCTAATGCAAGCCTAACCTGTTAGGGTGTATTCTGGGTTTGGGTCAAAATCCTGAGCTCAGAGCCATCCCCTCAGTCAGCATGCCAAATATGCATAACTGTTACTCCATTTACACTGTTTATTATATGTACATGCATGTGTGAACTCGTGAGACACTTTAGAGATGTGATGATGGCACCAATGTTTGACCAATCAGTGGAAAGGGGCATTTAATTATGACCCACATGAGGAGATTAAATAATAATAATAAAAATAATAATAATGTAATCCGCTTCCACCACAACCCAATCTCGTCCCAAGCGGGCCTCGAACCCAGGAGGCAGGCACTGAGGCTGAAGGCCATGACCTCTAACATCAGTTGCTAGAGTGCCTGCACACTACCTTATTGCTGGCATCCGTTACAATGATAATAATAAAAAGTAATACATTTATTATAATAATATTTATTTTTTTCTATAGCACTTTTCATACATAAAATGCAGCTCAAAGTGCTTCACATGCATAAAAAACAATTACACAAAACAACAATATTCAAGTTCTTTATGCATTTTCTACCCCTTTATGTAAAAACTAAGTTGTTTTAATTTTGTAGAATTTTTTTTTAAAGATGTAATTTTCTCATGTTTATGTTTGAAATATTTTATCAAAAAACATACACAGAACAGTAACTTACAGTGCCTCTCCCACTCAGTTTGATTGGGTGTATGTACCTCTGGATGGTATTTATCAGTTGTTGTAGCCCACTATTTGTCAACACAGAGTTAAAGGTCAGTAGCTGTGCTTTGTACTGTAGATAAGGGGTCTCCAAACTCAACCCTGGAGGGGGTTTTGCTCCAACTTGACATCTCTTCCTGGAAGTTTCTAACATGCAATAGTGCATTCAAGTCATGTCGGATACATTGTATTTACGAGTTGAAAGCACATAAACACCACCACAAATCGTTGTTATGAGTGGGAAATTTGAAATTTTCCCGAGTTGGGGGCGTGTCAGTGAAAAAACCCATCGGATGCAATGGACACAGCCAAAGACTAAATATATGCAGCGACTGTAAGTTGTTGAAATTAATAAAATTATAAATTTTTGGAATGTAGAATAAAACTATATAAGTTACACATAAAAAATGTTGTATTATTGTATAATTATAATAGAATATTTAACTATTCACTTTATATCACCTTCATAAATTAAATAAAAACGAAACACACAAGAAAAACACACAACGATGCACATTTATCATTTAATATTTTGTAGATGTAGAGTTGAAAAAAATTGCTGAATTTTATGTAGAAAACTTAAATCGCCTTCTTTTTCTGACCAAAGTGACTTGATCGCACTCGACATGGTAATAACGTCTTGTCAAAGTACGAATGTCCAAGGTGGACTTGAATGCAGCACAAGACCTTGATTAGCTGGTTCAGGTGAATTTAATTAGGGCTGGCCCCCACAGCTGAATCCCCTGAAGCCCACCTTCAATGGGAGGCACCTCGCTCTCCATCCAGCCTCCTGACAGTCACTGACCAGTCCCAAGTACTTTGAAAGCTTCCTCTTAAAGGCTTCTTCCATGCAGTCTTCCCACAGGACTGTCAGCTCCAGCAGCACAGCCTGCTTGGTGGTTTCAGACACAAGGAAGATGTCAGGACGCAGGGTGTTAGCAGCGATGTGGCTAAGGAACTTCAACTGCCGCTCGAGGTCCACCAAAAGCTGCCAGTCTGGTGCAGTCTGGATGGTACAGTACTGCTTTGCCCACTCAAGTCCTGTGCTGATGGCTTCAGTGATGGTCTTAAGGACTTGGTCATGCCTCCAACAATACCGTCCTTTTCCAAGTGCCGTAGTACAGCTGCAGAGGATATGCTCAAGGGTTCCTTGCTTGGAACCTAGAGGGCATGCCGGTGACTCTGCTATGCCCAATGTGTGCAGGTTAGATGGGCTTGGAAACACATCATAAACTGCCTGGATAAAGAATTTGATGCGGTGAGGCTCGGCTTTTCAGATCTCAGACTAGGTCACCTTCCTCTCAACCGCGTTCTCCCATTTAGTCCATGCTCCTTGTTGTTTCATCCCCAAAACCTTGCATACTCTTTTCTCTCCACTGCTGCTCTCACCTCCTTTTGTACAAGGCACCACTCCTCCTTCCCTTTGGTGTCTAATTGGGGAATTGGAAAGGATCCTAGGCCTGCCTGGCATCATGTCACCACTCCCACAAGGCTCCTATGACGCAGCCTAGCATCTTAGACAGCCTCCTCTGCCCTCCACTTCCTTCCAGTCCTCACTTGGATTCCAGCTTTGGCCCCCTTCAGATCGCTTGAGTCTCTATACTGCACCACTTCTCTTACTCTTGCACCGTGAATTTCTCCTCAAAGGATTTAAAGGGCAGCTGCAGCTTGTTGTTGCACCCATAGAGAGCAGTGCCGCTCAAGCTCTTTGGTACTCCAAGCCATCTCCGGAGGTGGTTGCTGACCTTCCTCTCTAGGGTCTCAACTGTAGAGATTGGAATGGCATATATTAGGAGGAGCCATAGGATCCTGGGAAGAATGCTGTGTTGATAAATCCAGGCTTTGAACTTTCCAGGTAGGCCGGACCTATCCACGGATTTCAGCCATCCATCCAACTCAGTCCATGTTGACTGGATCGATGTTGTGTCTCTCAGAGAGCTGTCAAAAACCTTACCCAGGCTTTTGACTGGCTTCTCTGAGATTGTTGGATTGGCTGTGCCTGCAATGTAAAACCGGAACTTGTCCTCCACATTTCCTTTCCTTAGCACAATAGATATTGCTATGGCAGGTTCGAAACACATCCGGGCCCACTCCACCAGCTTTTCAAGTCCCTTCAGAATCCACCGGGAGCCTGGGACGAATTCAGCTGTGACTGTGAGGTCATCCATGAATGCCCTGATGGGTGGCTGTCATTGTCCGAAAATTCTATTTCTCCCACTTTTGTGGGACAAATAGAAATGTTTTGTTTTCTAGATTATTAGTGGGCCTGTACCATTAATCATTGTACTGTGATTTCACCTGTATTTATTTAAATTATCTCTGTTTTAAGATTAATGTTTGTTGTTTAAAAGACAACTTATAGCATAAGAAACATGCATGACTTGAGCACTATCTTTTTTAAATAGATCATTCACGGTGACATTTCCTGCAGTGATTGAGTGCAAAACTGTGTGCAAGTCTTCTCAAGCCCAAAGAAAGTCTTGTCATGAGCATTTATCTGGTTCATGATGACCAGATCACTTTACTGCAACAGGAGAAAGCTGAGGAAGAGTTTCATCGCTGCTTTAACTTCAAGGTTTGTCATCAGAATATTATAATAAATATGTTTGTATAAGTGGTGGGCAATGTGGCCTGAAAATTATATCACAATATTTAAAAAATATTTGCTATAATATTTATGATGATATAAAAATTTAAATCTACATGCTAATACATGCTATACTCAGTCACAAAATGCTGATGTTGTTAATATTCATAATTTGAGAATGAAGTATAACAATATTAATAATTTGCACAGTTTGATATGATATGAGCTAACCGTTTGGTAGAGCGATTTATTGCATAGGCGTAGCTTGACTTTTGAGCTTGAGGGAATAAAACCAAGCCAGTCAATTTGGTCAGTCTTATGGACTGCAGCTTCAATGAATGTTGATGGAGCTTTTGTTTGACAGAAACCCACAGGAAGTCCTCAGTGATTCTTTTTGTTGACATCAGCAGATTTATAATAAATTTTATAAATATTTTTTTATAAATAAACATAATTTGGTAAGATGCACGTATCACATTGTCACATGCCTTGTGAAAAAAAATCATAAAAATGTTACTGAGCAACTGATGAGTGCAGATTTTTCTCGCGGTTTGAACCCTGGTGCCGCAAGTTTAGTGTCTTTCTCTGACAGTTTTAAATGCTTCCACACTGCTGTCATGTTTGTTGCATTTATTGCACGCCTCTGTTTGATCACATCACATCATTGTTCGGTACAATTTATTCGGTCTTTGCTATTTTCGTCCGAACATTCGGTGCATCCATAGAAATACGTAATCACGCCGCTATCACTGATATCGCAGTACAACACTTTTTTATCATGCAAAAATTTATACTGGTTTTATCGTGGATGGTATGATATGACATACCCCCTTTGTATCACTGTAATACATCTACACTAGTCAACACTTAAAATGTTGACTTACATGTTTGCAAAGGTTGTAAATATATAATATTTCTTCTCATCAGGCTTCTCTGGTAGAAGAAGAATCAGTGCAGGAAATAAAAGTACAACTTCAAGGAGTGTCTTTCACAATTACTCACGTGAGAAAAGTCATGTTCAAACCTTACCATCCTCTGACCTTTATCCAGACTGATAAACCCACCTATACTCCAGGACAGACAGGTGAGCTGTGAATATTTCAAGTGAAGCATGTTATATATAAGCATGTAGAGCTGAGAGAGAGATCTGTTGCGATCCGTGGATCTTGAGTTACATGAAAAGTCAAGGCATAGGCCTGGTGTAAAACGTAGGTGTTGCCGTGGAGTTAAATCCTCATCTTAGTGTCTCACAAGGCTGCAGACTGCGCTGCATCTATCCCCCCGATGCGTTTGCATTGGGCCTGGGCGCTTAGCCAGGAGACCAGAGAGATGATATAGCATACACTCTCAATTAGATCATCTGAAGACGAGTCCTTAGATACCAAACACGGAATGTGTTGATCTGATGAGGTGATGTTAGCTGATGATCTATCAAAAACATGCATAAAAAGGTATACCATACACAAGACGATATACAAGCACAATAACAATATACACAATGACCTGAAGGATATGTGTTCACTTAAAGAAAGTTTTCCTGTGAATTAATTTAGGGAAAAGTCCATTGTTTTTGTTCACATTCCTTCAAGCAATAAACCAGTTTTATCAGTCGGTTGCCATGGAATCCGAGGCCTTCCTTTGGTGTTAGCTGCCCTTCGGGGGAAGGGTTCACTGACCCTCATAGGTGCAGTTTGAGTTATAAGTGTAACAAATAGTTTGTGCCTAATTGGTTCAAATGCTACAGCACGTCTCTCTCTCTCTCTCTCTCTCGATCGAATTGCCGATATTTGAGAAAAGGGTTTAGCAAATGTCTATGGTGGTAATCGCCTTAATTAGACATGAAGATATGTTGTGGCACTATCATGCAGTCAGTAAAGTAGTTTAATGTTAGCAAACCTTAGCGATTTTTTGCGAACATTTCTTTGAATAATATGACTGTAATTTGAACACATGGTTGAATATAACGTAAAAAAATGTATTATTTCATTAAAATCTTTATTAATGCAAATAATGCTTATATTTGTGTGTCTTTTTGTTCACTCGGGTGCTGAGAAAAATCATACCCCTTCGTTTGAAGTGTAGTCCTGAAAAATCTTTGAAGGGCTATCTGGCCCTTCCCCTTACGCCTACCCCTCCAACCAAAAGAGAATCGAGACACCCCTACCCCTTCACATGTGGCTGTGTGTGATACAGAACGGAACATGAAAAGTGTAAAGTAAACCTGGGCCTTAACACGCAAAAAGGAGGAGTAGGGGAAAGGGGAAGGGCTAAACGGTAGAAATGGGATTGGGCCTTAATACGGTTACATTCAATCTTAGCCTATATCCGGTTATTTACAAGAGTGAATGTCTCTGGTTACTTAATGTAACCCTGGTTCCCTCCACTGAATTCAGTGCAAAGTAACTTACTGTTAGTAGATTGTCTTGTCATGACCCTCTCCTGACCTTCTTGTCTGTGTTGTCTTTGTTTAATGTTTGTTTGTGTGTGTTGTGTCTGAGCGCATGGCTGTGTCTTTGTTTGTGTTTGCCATGTGCTCCCCTTGTCCTGCCTCCTTGTTTCCCTTTGCCACGCCCTCTTGTTTAGTCCTTGTTTGTCTGAGTGTTCTCACCTGGTCCTCCTGTTCTCTCCTCGTTTGTCTGAGTTTTCTCACCTGTTCCTCCTGTTCTCTCCTCGTTTATCTGAGTTTGCTCACCTGTTCCTCGTGTTCTTCCCTTTATATTGTTCGTCCTGCCCTGTTCAGCTGGCTGTGGAGTGGCTTCTTCTTCTGTGCCTGGTAGACCACCGCTGCCACCCTCCAGTCACCATCCACACAGCTCCTTCTCCTCTCCAGTTAACCATAATCCGGGGCTGGTCCCTACAGTCTCCCTCTCAGCCTGCCTGACTCCCCTCGTCTTCCTGCATACTGTTTGGACTGTATTTACTCCCCTTCTCACCTCCTCTTGTCTAGTCTACCTATTATCTAATAAACCTGTTAACACTCTCCCTGCCTTTGAGTCCTCCCTCCAGATCCTTGACAGAACGAACTGACCAGCACTGGACTCAGCAGGATGAGTTTTAGGATCCTACCACCTGCTAATGCTCAAGAGAGACTGGCTCACCATAGAGGTCTGGCTAACCTTCGTCAACTGGGCTGTGATATAGGTGCATTTACCCAGTTATTCTGGACGATGTCAAGGGGGCTTGATTAGGATGACACTACCCTCAAGGACCTTTTCAATGCCTGCCTGGATGACCCTCTGCCTAAGTGGGAGATGGATGGTCTCAAGATCTTAAATTTCTGGGACCTCTCCAGATATCTTGGTCATCGCATCCAGTGGGGTATGTCTCCTCCACCTCCTGAGTCAGCATGCAGCTTTCTGCTCCACTTCCTTTATCAAGTCTAGACCAAGATTGACTTTTAATCCCAACTCAGAAGCGAAGGGCTAGAAGGAAGAGGTATTTCCAGTCTGCTGCATCCATTAATGAGTCTACGGAGGTTGCTCATGTTTCACCAGAGCCTGTCAAACCTACTCCATTCAATCCGGAGCCGGCCAATCCCGTTCCAGCCATTCCTGAGCCAGACAGCCCCAATCCTGTTAAGCCCACTCCCGCCACTTCTGAGTCAATCAATATCAGGGGTACTGTCATGACCCTGTCCTGGCCATCTTGTCTGTGTTGTCTTTGTTTAATGTTTGTTTGTGTGTGTTGTGTCTGAGCACATGGCATGTCTTTTGTTTGTGTTTGCCATGTGCTCCCCTTGTCCTGCCTCCTTGTTTCCCTTTGCCACGCCCTCTTGTTTAGTCCTCGTCTGTCTGAGTGTTCTCACCTGTTCCTCTTGTTCTCTCCTCGTTTGTCTGAGTTTGCTCAGCTGTTCCTCGTGTTTTCCTTCCCTTTATATTGTTCGTCCTTTCCCTCTTGTTTTGTCATTTAGTTGTCGTAAACTTTCATGTTGTGTCAGTAATTTCTATCTTGTCTCTTATCCAAGTGCTTTAGTTTACTCCCTGCCATGTTCCCCTAACAGTTAGAATACAGTTTGTTCAGCGGGAGATTCTTCTTTTGATCCGTAAACAAAAACACATTTAACATTATGTTCTCTTCAGTATGTCAAATCCCTCCAAAATCATATTTACTCTCCTAACTATATTAATTTTAAGTAAAACTTCAATAAATCGATAAAAGATTGAGTCAGTCAGCAAGTAAAGGCCAATTCACACGGCACAGACAAACGCCAACAAACTCCAACAGACTAGTTGGCTCAAGATGGCTGTTGTATTTAGAATCTTATAAAAAATATGTTCACACTCTCACTCTCACTGACTGGAAAAAAAGTCCAAATTGTACTCTTATTACTGTCTTTGTATGTCATTATTCGCATGAAAAGATGGTGAATTTAACAAAAGAGGCTATGGATGAAGCCATAGTTGCTGTAATTTAAATGAAAACAAACTCCAGCCAACATCTGACAGGGGTAACACAACTGATTGTCTGTGTGGTGTGAATTGGCCTTAAAACGAAATGACCGTTTTTTAAATTCAGCAGGCGGCACTCTGTTAAAGACAGTGAAAGCATGCATGAAAATCAGAGGCACACAGTAATTAAAGATGAAACAAACCCACAAAATAATGATTTCTGTTATCACTCTATGCTTAACCGTGACTTAATATTATAATTTAAAATGTGTTTTGATTGATGTGATGACTTAAATGTTTTATTGAAAATTAGTTTTTTACATTTGAATTACAGCAACGGGTAAAATTTAACCTCTAGCTTTAAAAGCAGCCAGCCTGCAGCGTTCCAGGAACATTACTTTATGGTTGCAAAAAAAAAAAAAAAAACGACCTAAAAAGAATGTTCCCGTAACGTTATTTATTTATATTTTTTTTAAATAACCAAACAGGAACCAAAAACTAATGTTAGGGGAATGTTATGTGATTGCTCGGTTAAAAGCAGAGGTTGATACACATTTTTGTTTTCACAGTGAAGTTTAGAGTTGTTACCATGGATACAAACTTTGCACCACTTGATCAGCAGGTCTGATGTGTTTTGTCTTTAATTTTTTTCTCCTTCATTTTCTTTTGCATTCTGAATACATTGGTCAATGGACAAATGTTTCTTCAGGAAGGTGGATTTTGCAGTGCTCTTATGAATTAAACCCAGAAGCCCGTCAAGGTGTGTACAGACTGAAGGCTTATGTTGGTGACAGGATGATCTCAAATGATTTTGATGTGAAATAATATGGTAAGTAATGAAATCAAACCTTTTTAAATATTTCATGGGACTAATTTCAGTAATATTGCTGTTTATTAATTTCTAATTTGACTACTAAAAGTCTAATTTCTAAGTTTATCTTTTTGAGGGTGTAACCTCAAAACTGCTTCTAAATCTCACTACAGACGGCGATGGACTGGCCAGCTTCTCTCTTAATACATCTAGTCTTCCATGGAGAGATATTATTCTGTATGTTCACTTTATTTACCTAGTTTTTTTTGTGTGTTCGCTGAAGGGTTCAGCTGCTTGAGTAATTTTAGTGTTTTTGTTTTTCAGGCAAGTGTTTATCCACATCTTCGTTATCAAAGCCGCAAAACACCTCATATCTCTATGGATAGAAAAACAATTCAGCTGCTTGCCGCAATATACATGCCAATTTTAAGTGAACTGATTATAGAGAATATTGAGCAACCATTGAAGTGTGATGCTGAGTTTACAGTGAACATCAAGTATTATTTTGTTGAAGAGACTGTTGAAGACTTCAAAACTGACATTATCTACACTGTAAAACCGAATAGTTCATGTTACGACCTTAGATGGAATTAATGTCTAGGAATTTTAAAGGAGTAACATTGAGATGGCCAAGGGAGAAAGCTTAAGGTAGGTAAGACAAAATAATCACAGGAGATGAACAATTAGCACCGCAAAAGATTTATTGCTCCCACAACCAAAAATATTTATAAACATTTAGACAAACAAAACATTAAACAATAATAACTTAAATGGCAAGACCAACGGGAGTGGGAACTGCGAGAGGCGCTATTAAATCATAAACTAAATATGACCAAAAAGAGCCCCCACTATCTCCTCCCAGTCCTCTAACTAGAAAACAAAAATCTTCAGCTCAAATGCGCCCTACTTACTCTTAATAAGAAGAAAGAAATACATTAAATAGCGCACTCCACTCACTAGTGTGTGTCATACAAAATATCTCTAAGTGTAAGACATGTTTGTCACGTGACTTGCTAGACTGTTCCACAACCCCGCTGACTGCAAGGAAGAGTTGAGTACACACTGTAGTGGAGCGTAAGCGAGCTAAACATGTCAAAGACACATGAGATAAACAGGAACACAAGTGTCGTGAACGGTAACACTTCATATAATTTTTCCACCAATCTCAGTTTTTACTCATAAGGATTAAAATAGTAGTACTAGACAATCAAAACACAACAGCAAGTGACAAAGT
>JAUMHE010023811.1:1669-12201 GCA_032359235.1 Enteromius mattozi | reverse complement strand
AGTTGACTATAGAAGAAGTCATACAAAGAGGCTATTTGATTTTTGAGACAGAGCCTTTTTAGTGTTGGAGTTATGAACAGTGTGACAACTTACCCCGCTCTCCCCTATAAACCTTCTGTAATGTCTGGGGTCAAACAGACTCTAAAGAAACTTTGACATCTCGCCAACACTTGGTCTTAATGCTAAAGAGCATTTTCTTCAAGTCACATGTAGCCATGCTTTAAGTGCTACTTAGGAGTCACTTTCTGTTTGTCAAGTGATGAAATGTCACCTTATAGAATGGTTTGTCGTTGTAGTACACCTCATTTATTGAAATGTAAACCTAGTGCTGCATTCCAGACAGTAATATAATATATTGTTCACGTAGTATGTATCTTGTAGGATTTCAGAGTGAATCAGACACTGATTCACTGATGATTCGATCAGAACATTGAAACATGAGGAGCCGAATTCCACAAAGAGGCCCAGGACAACAGGATATCGTAAAATTAGACCCTAGCACCAGATATGAAAGGGTGTTTTCACACCTGTAGATTGATTGCTTTGTTCCGAAACAGGGATTAAAATTATTACAATGTTGCTTTTCATTCTTGGTGCGGATCGTTTTGACGTGGGTTTCTAAATGGACCAAATTAGTTATTACAAGTCATGTGCGAGTAAACTGTTGTCTCATTGGTCAAAGTTCCATGTTTTATTTTCCGGGTTTCCACATAACTGTCACCCATCGGTATGGAAGAACAACAGCTTTGTTGCTTTTTTTTTTTTTTAAATTGTAGCTGTCATTATATTCATTTAGCATTTTGAGCAGGAGACAAACTACTATGAAAAAGAGCAACAAGACGTCATTATAAAATCGCCCACAGACATTCATTTTGTGGTATTAGCAAAGCAACTTACGTAATTACCGATCATACACTGTGATAGCCTGGTTCGTTCGTCCGTTGGATCGGATTGCTATGTCACTACAACCGAACCGCTCCAGAGTTTGTTTTCAGTCGAGCTGAGACCACCTCGTTCAGCTGATCTCGGACTGAATTGTTTTCACCGAGTGTGATTGCCGTGTTCACGTATGCCCAAAGGAACTGAGCTAATCCCAGTCTCACGTGAGAACTCCGGTCTTGCACACGTGACCTCGTGTTGTTTCCATGTCAGCAGTGATTGAATGCTACCCCAGATAGTCATGCAGTGTGAAAAGATCTGTGACGTGACTACTTTTGAAAATCGTGCAGTCTGAGCTCGGTGTAACAGGAACCAAGACTAGACTTCAAAATAAAAGACATGAAAACATGACACAAAACCCCAGACCCAGACATGACACATGGGAAGACCAAAAGTAAGTGCTTACATTTTCTTTAGTTTTACATATTTGCTGATATTGTAATGGCAACAGGGTGGGTCCGTGTACTTTTGCGTCCATTCGTTTTTCATTTTTGACCCATAATTAAAAAAAAAGACAAATGTGCTTTTTTCTTTATTTGTTTTAAACAGGTGAATATAATAATCATGTACAAACTTATTTGCATATACAAAATGAATTACTTGAAAATCAAAGCAATAGTATACAACTAATTTTCCATTTTACCAAAATCCTAAACTTGTTTTCTGCGTTTTATTTGCCTTTGGCCAGATTACCTTTTTGGCACCATTTTGATGAAGTTAATTGAAGGTGCTTTGGTTAGTTTGGCTGAAAGAAGGAACAGTATATTCTTTTTAAAGGGAACAAAAGTGTAACACTGAAGGAAGATATGAGCGCGGAGAAGATAGTTAGAATATTTCAGGTGAGTACAAACCTGTGTTATTAGATAAGCCTGTAATCATCAGATATTTAGATGTAGTTAACCTTTTTTGCCAACCGCAAAATCAAAAAGTGCATGGTTAATAAAGATATTGTCTTTCAAAGAAAGAATCGACTCCGAATTGCCTTAACAAGTCGTCCTATTTTTGAATCTTTTGTCTGCTAATGTTACAAATCAACATCTTTAGCATAATCCCACCTGCCCATGAAATAAACAATCACAAACACTTCTGTTAATGTGTTTACATCAGATGCTGTGTTCTGTGCTGTCAAAACAAGTTTTTGTTTTCATACCCGAAAGATTATGATGTGAAAATTCAGTGGTTCACTTGTTTTTTTTTTTCTTTCTCCATAATACCACAGAGATACAATTTGAACCTTTTGTTTTGTGCTTGCCATTTTACTGAGGACTGCTTCTCTAATCCTAGCTTTCTATCTTCTTTGGCTTGTAATCTTCTATATTTGGTTTAACAAGTCTCGAACCACAACCTGTAAGTATTAATAGGTTATTATATGTACGTCTTCAAGAGAGTGCTAATATGTGATGTATAGCCAATGCGGTTTCCAGTGTAACCACGATATTACTCTTACTAAAATAGTTCTGATAATCGCTGTAAACCCACTATATCCTAAGAATGTAGCAATTAATGTAGACTGTCGTTGCACCAATTACTTCATGTTATAATAATAAAGATTTTTTGTTTTATCAGTTAGTAAAGTTAGCACTCGACTATGTCTTTTAATGAATCTTTGCAAATCACCTTTACTAATCAGTGTTGGGGTAATGCATTACAAGTAACGCGAGTTAATAATAATAATAATATTACTTTTTCTAAGTAACTAGTAAAGTAATGCATTACTTTTTAATTTTAGAGTAATATAACTGAGTTACTTTTTCAAAAAAGTAACGCCAGTTACTTTGTTTTCTTATTTATTGACTGACAAGTCTCCTGACTCCATGTTGGGAGAAATCAGAAATACAGAGCATTGTGTGCGGTGTGTGAATACTGTGTAGTTCTAGACTAAATGTGAATGTGCATTAATTCATCTCACTCTCAAAAAACAAATTTAGTATTTATCAAAATTAATTAAAATAAACTCAGAATATGACGCAAACCTGCAATAATTAAATTACACAAATGTATCTAATCTTAATGTCTTTGCTGCTGACCTTTGATGATCCAGTTCAACCAGACTTACAAGCAAAAACGACTGTGCTTCATTGTTTTTGTTATTGCTGAAGAGTATTGAACCTTCTCCAGTATTCTACTTTACAGATGTGAATTTACTTTTTCTTCAGCCTAAGGTTTATTTGGTGTGCTTTTACATTTGCTATAAATAGAACTTCTTATGTTAAAAAAAAACACTCAATCTCTGCCCATATTTAAAAAGTAACGCAAAAGTAATGTAACACATTACTTTCCATAAAAAGTAACTAAGTAACGTAATTAGTTACCTTTTTAAGGGAGTAACGCAATAATGTATTACTTTTAAAAGTAACTTTCCCCAACACTGTTGCTAATAATGTGCTAATTCACAATTTTCACTATGATTTCTTTACATATCAAAACTGTGCCGTGGCAGAAAAAAAATGGAAAGCACTGGTGTACACAAAAAAAATTGTGCAGCTCAACTGTTTTCAACATTGATAATAATCAGAAATATATTTTTTGAGCAGCAAACCAGCATATTAGGATGATTTCTGAAGGGTTATGTAACACTGGAGACTGGAGTAATGATACTGGAAATTCAGCTTTGATAGAAATAAAATACATCTTAAAATATATTTAAATCTTTTGACCAGTTGTGTACATTGCTACATCTAAATGAAGACACACCTTGTAATAAACATTGCACACATTGTCAAAGAACTTACATTCTGATGATTACTTCCTTCCCTCACTGCTATCTTCTTCAGTCGTTCCCAGATTTCCCTTAAATCTATCAAAAATAAACTAATAAAAATAATTAAATCGTTTTATAGACAATTTGGATACTTTTTTGATGGTGGCAAACTCTGAATCCAAAGTAGTATTCCAGCAACTAAAGGAAAATATATTTTCACAGAGATTTTTATCTTACTACTAGGTGTCCTATGAGACTTAATTGAAAATAAATTCACAAGCACAAGGTAACATCAAGTTTCAGATTTCTTTATTTATGTTAACTTCCCTGACACTAGACCAGGGCTTTAACACTATATCACTCGTACAGGTAGTTGTAAGGAAAAGCCAATGGGTTTTACTGACCAATTGAGCAAACCAGAGGCAACAGCGGCAAGGAACCAAAACTCTTTCTGTGACAGAATGGAGACAATAAAACCTTGGGAGAAACCAGGCTCAGTCAGGGCTAGTTCTTTTCTGGCCAGACGAAACCAGAAGTTCAATTCCAACCGCAGCAAAGTCAGATTGTGTAAAGGACTTATTTGATTCCTGTGGTCTTGTCCCAATGGCCATCAATTTCTTTACTGAGGATCTGTCTCTGGGCCTCATCTTGTTGTCCTGGTCTCGCTGACAGGACAGGGCTGTAAACGTCATCTCTAGGTGCTGATCACCGTCTGATCTAGATACGGATTGGATCCGGGGGGCTACAGTGGCCTCGGAATAAGAAAGAAATAGACTAATATTAGTTTATATGCCTTTCTCTTTACAATGAAACGAGTACATTGTGTGTTAAGGGGAGCATTCCCATTTTTGTCTGATGTTTGTTGATGGCTGTGTTTATGGAAATAAGAACTGACTGCTGATTGTTCTAGTTTTATCTGTTAAGACTGTAGCAAAATCAGATGTTAACAAAAGGGTGGAGAAGGATAGAGGAGAGAATTTAATGTTTTGCTCTATTCACATCCAGAAATTTAAAAAATGGGTGGGTGATGGAAGAGAGGTAGAAGATACTACAGAGAAAAGATGTGAGGGTGAAGGGGAGCGTAGATTTTGCAAGAGGTCTCAACAATTCATTCCCTTTCTTTTACATACGAAATGACTCTGTACAGTGTTGCCCAGTACCTGCATGTTTTTTTTTTTTTCTCTGGTAAGTCTGGGTTGAGTTATGCAGAAATACAACTGAAAATGAACTCTCAGTAAAATAATGAACATGGTCTTTCCATACAGATGATGTCTATATGTGACCCTGGACCACAAAACCAGTCTGAAGTCTCTGGGGTATATTTGTAGCAATAGCCAAAAATACATTGTATGAGTCAAAAACTAAATGTTTTATTTTTTGCCAAAAATCATTAAGATATTAAGTAAAGATCATGTTCCATTAATATATTTTGTAAATTCCTACCATAAATGTATTAAATTTTAGATTAGTAATATTGCCAAATATTGCAAGATATTAAAAATGTAAATTCTGTCTAGTTTAATTATTGTGTGATTCTTTTTATCTAGATTTGATAGCTGTTGTTTATTATCGTCACTTATCTACTTAATATTAATGTCGACATTGAGCACTATCCATATTTTAATAATTTACAGTTGTGTGTGAGGGGGTTCTATCTAAAATCTTACCTATCACCTATCTCACCATTCCTTTGCTTTTCCACAGAAATTACTCTGTAAATGATTGCCCAATTCCTGCATGGTTTTTCTTGCAAGTCTAGATAGAATTATTCAGAAATACAACTAAAAAGTTCTCTGTTTTGTAAAAGTTTACACCGATGAAGGACTAAAGTGCACAACTTAAGGGACAAGGCTGAAGATCTTTGTTGGATGCCTGTGGTCTTCAGGCGACAATGCATCACTCATCAGTATGATTCTGTCATTGACATTACTAAATGGGCCAAGGAATACTTTCAGAAACCACTGTTGGTAAACACAATCCACCGTGCCATCTGCAGGTACCAACTAAAGCTCTATCATGCAAAAAGGAAGCCATATGTGAACATGTTCCAGAAGCATTGTGTTCTGTGGGCCAAGGTTTATTTAAAATGGACCATTTGTTCTATGGTCAGACGAGTCCAAATGTGTCATTCTTTTTGGAAATTACAGACACCATGTCTTCCAGGCTAAAGAAAATGGAGACCTTCCAGTGTGTTATCAGTGCTAAGTTTAAAAGCAGCATCTCTGATGGGATGGTAAGTGCATACGGTATGGGCGTGTTTGGAAGGCACTATGCTGACAGTTACATGAAGGTACATAGGATGCAACATATGCTCCCCTCCAGATGACGTGTATTTCAGGAATGGTCTGGTGTATTTCAGCAGGACAATGCAAAACCACATACTGCAGCCATTACAACAGCATGGCTTCTAGTAGAAGAGTCCAGTGGTGAATTGACCTGCTGCAGTCCAGATCTTTCACCTATACAGAACATTTGGAGCATCATTAAACAAAAAATACATCAAAGATGACCACAAACTCTTCAGTTTCAGACAAAAACGGGACCAAATTCCAACATTAAAACTCCAGAAACTCATAAACTCATTGCCCAGTCGTCTGTTTGCTACACCATAAACATGCCACCGTCCCAACTATTTTGAGACCTGAAGCAGGCATCAAATGTAAAATGAGCCATCAAATTTTGTGCATAAATTTGTAAAATGTGTAAGTTTAAACATCTATGTTGTCTATGATCTATTGTAAATAAAATATAGGCTCATGGGATTTGAAATTCTTTTAATTTTATTCAAATGTAAAAAAATTCCAACATTTCCTAAATTTGTGTTGTATATGTAAATTTAAAGAAATGTACATGCAAATACAGACATCTCACTATTAATTTGAGCATTGACTTGCCAGATCTTCGTATTATAAAGTCAGACTTTATATCTTGCAATTCTGACTTTAGAACTCACAATTGTGGGTTTATATCATGCAACTCTGACTTTTTTTCTCACAATTATGACTTTACATTTCACAATATATGAATTTCAGTATATTCAGCAGTTATATAGACCAGGGATTTTAAAGCTGTTCCTTGAGATTTCCCAGCCGTGCACATTTTGTCATTAATCACTTATCCCCATGTTGTTCCAAGTCCATAATAGCTTTGTTCATCTTCGGAACACAATTTAAGATATTTTTGGATAAAAACCAGGAGGCTTGTGACTGTCCCATTGACTGCCAAACAATTACCACTGTCAAGGTCCAGAAAAGTATGAAAGACGTCGTCTGAATGCTCCTTCTGCCATCAGTGGTTCAACCATACAAGAATACTTTTTGTACGGAAAGAATGACAATGTTGAATAATGACTTTATTCAAAGATTTGGCACAGACAACAGTAACATTTTATGTGTGGTAAATGTACAGGACCAGGGACTGAAATTTACTTTTTCACTGACCAGCCAGTTTGGCTAAAATAATAGCCAAAAAAAAAACCCCAAACAAACAAACATAAACACTGAAATAAACCATTTACCTTTAGAAAGTGTGCATCATCTTTTGAGTTAAGTTCTTAGATTTAATCAGTGATTTATAACAATAGTAAAATTAGGCTGTTACTAAACAAATGAAATCAGTATTAACAAAACTGATCTTTGCAGAACTTGCATATGAAGTGGTATTTATGTATTTTAAACATGAAATGCTGAATATTGATATTTGAAATTATTTACAAAATTAAAAGAATGCTTGAATGTGAAATTAAAACTGCCTGTAAACTTCCCCAAGAAACTAATGAGTGAACATAACTTACAAAAGTAATCCACCAAAGTGATTTGACAGCGTTACCTGCCACAGCTGATTCTTTAACATTACCCAGTTTTCAAGGACTAGGATCAACAGGATCAACAGAAGCTTGGAGGTGTCACATTTCTTGCTCATGTAGGAGGGGGAGAGATCATGGACCACAACTCCACATTCTGTTAAAAATTCCTCATGGAATGCACTCTCCCAGTCTGTGTCAAAGTCTTCTGCATTCTAGGGATTCATAATACATAATCAACAAATATTCAATCACATTTGCGCACTCTTTGTCCTGTTTTTAATGAGAAATGAAAGTAATGCCTACCTCTACATTCTCAGGCTGTTCTGTAGAAGTCCCACCTCCCACAACGGCTAGGGGCTCATATTATATGGTTCCAGCCCTCAGCAGGTCTTTGTGGAGACGGAGTACAAACACAAAGTGAACAAGGAAGATGGGTAGCGTGTTTGATATAACCAAGTATTTACAGTATGACACAAACACAAACAGCTTAAACTCCCTCATCCTGTGAAAAACTGTTCTTTCACTAACTCCTAAAAGTTTAGCAATGCAAGGATGCAATGGGCAGCTGAATGTCTAGTAAAGACCCCCAGTTTCTCTTTCTGTTTAAATTTAGGTCATCCCATAGTGTTTTGTTTTCAACCTGGACTGTCACTAATGTAAAGAGCTCTCGAAGAGCAACAATAGGGTGTCCACAACTGCCACCCTAAAAATGAGCTTTGCCACCCCAAAGCAGAGAAATTGGATTAAGTGCAGTCAGAGTGGAGTTGAAATCATGGAGCTATTTGATTTTGACTGAAGCGAGGATTTTTTTTAAAGTTGCGAGTTGTGGTTGTGAGGCTGGTATTTTTCACTTTTTTCACTGCTGATTGACTTGCATTAAGTTTTCTGTGAGGGTCAGTGCTAGGGAATAGAATACATGAGGGTGACAACACTAGCCTCATTTCTAAACTTTGGCGATATTTGCTAAATGTTGATAAAAAAGTATTGCGAAGTGACGCTGTTTTTATTAATACACGTTATGCGGCTAAAACGTAACCTTTTGCCTCTCGTGATAAGTCGAAATTGACGCATTTCCATTAGGCGTTTTCTTAATTCGCAGTTGTAATTTGTACAATTTGAAGGGTAATGGAAAGCGGCTACTGTGATCCTTCTTACCCCTCAGCAAATGTAGAGTTGCGCCCCTCATACTGCTTTCAAGTTTTGATTAAAAACGAATGCTTGAAACTAGAATAAAACAGTTCTTGTTGTTGTTTTTGTTTAAAAGAGGAGGGTCTGTTCTTTATTCTGATGCATTGCTTGTTCAGATATTCAGTTACGCTTTATTTTGATAGTCCACTTTTGGCATTTTACTGACCATAAGTAACTTTGTAACTACATGTCAACTAATTCTTATTAATTTGTAACTACATGTCTACTAACTCTTAGAGTAGACTGTTAGGTTAGGTTTGGGGTCAGCAGAATAAGTTGTCGTATACTTGTAAAATTTCTGATAGTCAGTATGTAGTGTGTTGTGGACCCATCAAAATAAAGTGTAAGAAGATATTAAGCAGACAGACTACTAATACTCTAATGACTGCTAGTTGACATGTAGTTGCAAAGTTACTGTTAGTAGAATGTCTAAAGTGGACTATCGTAATAAAGTGTTACCAGATGTTCATACAGCTAATTATTCTGGGGGCCATGAAATTATGGCAAAAATGATCCAAAATTTTGGCAGTGGCTGGCAACTTTTTTCAAAAACACTGGCAGGTAAAGAGTTAAAAGAAACCATGACTAGGACTACAGTCTAAAACATTCTTGAAAATTGTTTGTTAACTTAGAAAATAGAGTTCTACTTAAAATTTATGCTGATGTTGAGCACCATCCATATTTAAATGCAGTTGTGTGTGAGGGGGTCGCTATTCAAAATCTCCAACAATGGATTCTTTTGCTTTTACACAGACAATTCTCTGTACATTGTTGCACAATACCTGCAAGATTTTCATACAAGTCTAGGTAGATTTATTCAGAAATACAACTGACAAGTTGTCTGTTTCGTAACAACTTACACCCATGATGAACTCTCAGTAAAATAATGTAGTCTTTCATACAAAATACAAAAGAACTTCATGCAAAGAACTGAGTGATAATGCAGTTCTTTGTAAAACTGCCAAATCAACCAAATCATGAGCATGATTTATTAATTTGCAGGAGTTACTCAAATTTACCAATGATTTCACTAAAATTAAGTAAAATTAGTTGATTTAGAAAACAAAGTAGTACATTATGCAAACTTGTCATGTCTGGGGATCTGTAGCTCTGGCATTAGTAATAGCATTCACCTTTAAACTGTTACCTAAAGTCTCACCTACAGTATACGCACAAACCATACGTTCCTTTGCTTTACATGCTAAATTACTCTGTATTGTTTTGCCCAATACCTCCCTGCTTTTCATGTAGAAAACTGTTCACTTGTGTTAATAACGTTTTTGCAAAAACCCAAAATGAACTATCAGTAC
Organism: Enteromius mattozi; assembly: GCA_032359235.1. Classification (NCBI taxonomy): domain Eukaryota; kingdom Metazoa; phylum Chordata; class Actinopteri; order Cypriniformes; family Cyprinidae; genus Enteromius; species Enteromius mattozi. The sequence continues at coordinate 2,258 of JAUMHE010023811.1, read as the reverse complement.
AATAAGGAGTGGCCTATTAACACAATGGATGTCTACATAGGCAAATGTAAATTTACGCAAAAGTTTGTACAAACTTAAACCCACAATGCCATTCATTCTCAACAATCAATATGGCAGAAGAAAATAAGAATATAAATAGTGTCATCATTACAATATTTTGAGCTTTGATATTAGAAACATGAAGACGGAGAAGCAATTTTAGACATACAAGAGGTATATTCTCTTATTCTCATCTCTATTGATGTCACAGGAGGTGGAGCAAATGTATATGTGTCGGAAGTGAACTTCATATAAATAGGTGTAGGAATAAAGCTGAGTATCCAGAGATTGTACATCCTTCCACATAGGCACAATGTTGACCTACAAGGTGACTGTATCTACGATTAGACAGATAAAGGCTACGACAATGAACAGCATATACCTGACGCTGATGGACTCAGAGAACCAGAGCAGTGAAAAAGTCCTGGTGAATCCATCCCTTTTTTCTCCTTTGGCAACGGTAAGAACTTAAAAGGCTTGACTATTTTTATTTTAACAGTATATTAATATTATTATTACATTTTGTAGCTCTCACTGCAAATATCCCAAA
>JAUMHE010023810.1:0-13812 GCA_032359235.1 Enteromius mattozi | reverse complement strand
GGGCGGCATGACGCCCCGATTCGCGCGCCTAAATCTCCATCTTGCCCATCAGAACCATGGAGCCCGTCGGTTGCGGCATACCGCCCTTGGGTTCCACCGTGACCGCGAAGGCATGAATGTGCTTGCGGTCGGTCTCCGCGAGGTTCTCGATGCGGTACATCCCGGGGGAGCCGGCGGAGACATGGAACACACCCGCGTCCATGGGTTTGTTTCCGCGGATGACCCAGAGCTGGTAGGCCATGCCATCGGGCTCTGGAGGCAGGGAGACCTGCAGCACCGCCGTCTTGGTCTCGGGATCCCACAACACCTTGCCATAAGACTCCTTCGTCCCCTCCATCCCGCCCATGGCGACCATCTGCAGGCTGCGGGCGTTGAGCACGGCGAGCATGGCTTCCTTTTGCGCCAAAGAGTCCCGCAGCATGACGATGCGCGCGCGCAGCGAGTCCGCGACAGCCAGCGAGTCGGTAAGGGAGGCGATGCGCCCTTCGCGGTCGCCGAGATCCGCGCGCTGGGCTTCCACCGTGCCGCGCAGCGACACGGAATAGGCCACGAGACCGACCGAGAGGACGAAGAGGGAGAACCCGAACGCCAGCGCCGGGCGCGGCGTGAGCCACGCGCCCAACAGGCGGTCGAGCACGGACGCGCGGCGTACCTTGAGCTCGCGGCGCGGCACGGGGGCGGAATCCGTCGCGGCGATGCGGCGCATCAAGCGCGCTTTGACGTCGGGAGAGGGCGAGGCCTCGGGTGCCGCCAAGGAAAGCTGTTCGGCCAAGCGCATCGCGTCCTCGAGAGCGGCGCGCATTTCCGCGTCGGCGGCGGGAAGCGCCGCGCGGAACCGCGCGAGATCCCCGCCGTCGAGCGCGCCGAGGGCGTAGGGACCGCACAGGTCCAGGAATTCGCGCTTGTCCATCGGCTGGAGGTTCATGGCCATTCCACCTTGTCCTTGAGCAGCGTGCGCAGGGCGATCATGCCGTCCCGCATGCGCGTTTTCACCGTGCCCAGCGGCAAGCCCGTCCGCTCGGCGATTTGGGATTGCGTGTATCCCTCGAAGTATGCCGACTCGAGGACGGCGCGCTGCTCGGGGGAGATTCCGGAGAACGCGGCACGCACCGCCGCGGCCCGCTCCGAGAGCACGATGCCGTCCAGCGGGTTGGTGTCGGAGATGCCCGCGAAAACATCCATGTCGTTCGGATCGTCGCCGGCGATGTCCGTGTCGAGTCGGCTGTTTTTGTGCGCGCGCGACCGGATGCGATCGATGGCTCGGTTGCGGGCCATGCGGAGCAGCCAGGTGTACACCGCGCCGCGCGCCGCGTCGTAGGACGCCGCGCGCTCCCAGACCTGCTGGAACACCTCGCAGAGAAGCTCCTCCGCATCATCGCGGCTTTTGACGATGCAGACCATGGCGGCGTACAGGACCTTTGAGTACCGGTCGTACAGGGTCTCCAGCGCCCGTTCGTCTCGCTGGAGGATGCGGGCCATCAGATCGGCGGCCTCAGACACGCGCGCGGATCCCGGGTAAAGCGGCGCGGACGGCGGGGTTTCCCCGTAGAAGCCCCCGGCAGGGGGTCGCCCTGGAAGAGTCCCCCCTAACCCGTCCAAAACCTGAAGCAAGGGCTTCACCCATGAAGGCGGCCTTCCGGCAGAATATTGCCGATTCAGAAAGGCTGGCGGCGGCGCCATGGCAATTGAAGTCATGATCCGGGTTTCTCCCGGAGGCATGTACGACAGGATGGGGAAAGTGGATGGGCATGCAAGGACCGCTCCCGAAGCTATAAAATCGCAGGGGGAGCGGGCTCAGGTCAGGGTAAAACGCGCAAGGCGAGGCGGCGGGTGGCCCCTGTGGAGGCCTGCCGGACCGTCAGCTGGTACAGCCCCGGGCCCGGAACGGCCCGCAGCGTAAACGCCTGCTCCGCCGGGCCGGCAAGCCGGACGGCGCCAGACTGTACGAGAGCTCCGGTGACGGAGCGCAACGTCAGGCTGTAGGATCCCGAGGACAAACCGGAGAGCCGCAGGACCTTGCCGGTGACGCGCGCATCAAGGCTCGCCTGCCGAAACTGGTTCGCGGGCGTCACCGCAACGGTGCCCTTGGGGTACACGTCCATTTGCAGCTTCATGAAATCGACGACATAGCTGCTGTCGGCTTGGCGGGGAATCAGGGTCCCGTTCTGCACCACCACGGCGGAGTCGCCGAAGGTCGCGACGTCGAGTTTGACGCGCAGCAGGACGCGCTTGGGCATTTTAGGGTGCGGGGAAACCCACTGCACGCGCTTGAAACTCCCGGTCTGGACGGCTTGCGCGGTGTCGATCGTGAAGTGGGCGCGGTAATAGGATCCGATGCGCTCGTAGGTGTCGATCCACACGCCGGCCGAAACCGCCGCTTCGAGCATGGTCCGGTTGTTGGCGGGGGTCATGCTGTACTGGTCCGGCGACGTGGGGGTGACATCATGCAGGATGGTGACATACCACCGGTTGTTGGTTTTTGCGGTATTGATCCGCGTGACGGCGGTGCTGGCGCTCGTCGGACCAAGAATCTCGCCCTGGATGTTCATCCAGTCGCTCGGTTGGGTTCCCCAACTCAGCGTGGGATTGGCGCAGCCGCGCGCCATGAAGTTTTCCGCGCTGATGCCGTTCTTGGCAACCGTATTTCCGCTTGCCGTGAGGTTGCAGTTCGGATACGCGAACGTCACCGACTGGATCGAGGTGTCGATGGCGCGCAAGGTGTCCGCCATGTCCTTGATCATGGCGGTGACGACCGCGCCGTCGCTGCCATTCACGTTCGCGTGGGCATAGGTGTGGTTGGTCAGTTCCTGTCCGTTGCGGGCCGCCTGGATCCATGCCGCCCGGCGCGCGTTGAAGTCGCCGATGTTCTGGATGGAGATGAAGAACGTCGCCTTGATGCCGAGTGAATCCAGCTGCGGAATGAGGTAGGGGATTTGGCTCGTGCGGGCGTCGTCGTAGGTGAAGCTGACCGCGCCCGTTTTGCCGTTCCACGGCACCGTGGTGACGGGGCCGGCCAGGACGGAAACGGCCAAGACAGATGCGGCCAACAAAGACGTGCCGGCGAGGAGCATGGTTTTCGAAGTGCGCATGGACTATTCTCCTGCCGCGGCACGGGCGGCGGCGTTCTTCGGCTTGACGAAATAAATGCCGGCGGGGATTTTCCCGTCCGCGCCGACGCGGACCCGCTTGCCGTGCACCGACAGCACGGTTGCGCCGCGCAGGCTTTCGGGGATTCTGCCGTCGGCGAGGGTCACGCGGGAATACGCCGGCAAAGCCGCGCGCTCGGCCCTTTCCGGTGTCGCTGAACGAATGGCGGTCACGATCGGAAGCATCGTCCGATAGATGACCCGGGCCATGCTGTCTTGCCCCGCCGAATTGGGATGCACACCGTCCGAGGCGAACACTTGGGTCGGGCCCGCGAACGGGGTGTAAAGATCGACGATGCCCGCCACCTTGGTCGGACGCGACGCGGCGATCACCTCGATGGCCGGAGCCAAGGAATCGCGGATGATGTCGCCGTTGATACCGTTCTGGTCGCCGGTGTAGCCGCTGTTGGCGAATGGCCAATTTCCGCTGACCTTCCACGCCGGGTAGGCCTTGAACAGCACGAACTTCGGCTTGGGGGTCATGTTGTCGTACAAGGTGTCGATGAAATAGCGGTAATCGTTGATGAAGCGAGGCGTCTGCCAGAAGTTCTGCCGCGCGTCGTTGGTGCCGAGCTTCACCGTGATGAAATGCGGCTTGCGCAGGAACAGCGTATCCATCAACGGCTTGTCGGTGACGTAGGACTTGTACGAGGAATTCGCCCCGGGCAACTGTGCGCGCTGCATCCACCAGCCGCTTTTCCCACCGTTCCACACCCAATAGCGCTTACCCAGCATCATGCGAAGGCGGGACGTGTACTTCTGCTTGATGCTGCTGGAGGTGGCCTCGGTGATGCTGTTGCCCACGCACATGATGCGGATGGACTGGTTTACGAACGCCTCGAACACGAGGCGGCCCAGCGTGTCCTGGCCCACGGTGTTCGGCACGAGGCGGGTGACGAAACCGCTGGGGGTCAAATACCGATCTATCTGCCACGCAAGGGGGGCGTGGAGGTTGACCGTGTCCGCGCCTTTTTCCTGGGCGATGGCCCGCAGGCGGGGAATGATGGAATTCGCGATCACCCGGTTGTTGCGCTCCGCCGGATTTGTGGGGCCGGTGTCTGGCATGACGGGGGTCGGGTACACGACGAGGATGCGCGGATTCGAGGGCATTGAGGCGAGCGTGTCGATCAGCGCCTTGTAGTCGGCCGAAAATTTCGCGCTGTCGCCCCAATTCGCGGCCTTCGAGTCGGCGGAACCCAGCTGGATGCTCACGATGTCGGGCTGGTAGGCGAACACCTGCGCGAGCATTCCGGAAGACCAGTAGCTCGAGTCGCCGCTGCGAAGGGCCGTTCCCCCATCAAACAAGTAGGTGCGCAGGCTGTCTGTAGGAATCCGTAGCGCTGCGCGGGCGGTCCAGTTGGTCGCGTTGTCTCCGATGACCGCCCAGCGGATAGTGCGCACGGTTTGCGCCGGGGCGATGGACGCCGCCGCAAGCGAGAGGGCCGCGAGCAATAGCGGCAGCCGGAAGTTCGATCGGGATTTCATTCTGTGTCCTTCGTCGCGGCAGGAATGTTCAAGGCCGGGCCCGTCCGCTTGTCGGTGACGCGGCCCAAGGCATCGGGGAGCGCATCCAGACGCAAGGCGTGCACGGGCGGGCGCATCGCGGTGCGTCCTGGACGAATGGCCGTGAGATAACCGAACTGGTTCAGCCACGTGCGCAGGCTGTCGAGCCGGGCCGTGCTCGGATCGTGCCCACCGCCCGAGACGATCACGGTCTTGAAGGACACGCCCTTGGAGATCAGCGAATCGCGATAGGCCGTGCTGTTCAGGGCATTCACCGTCCCGTCGTTCGTGCCCCAGTTGAGGAAGGCCGGCGGCGTGGTCGAGGCGACCTGCTTCTCATTCGAGGTGTAGTCCACCAAGGTTTGCGAAGGGTTGGTGCCGATGTAGATGTCGCGGCCCGGTTTGTAGGCGAAGGCGGTGGTGGTGCCGGGCACGTACTGGACCATGGTGGTCATCGGGTACACCAGCCCCTGAAAGTTCGGACGGCTCGAAATCCGGTCGATGGAGTCCTTCGGGCCGGGATACCAATGCGGGCCGTTGGTCGCGTTGGAATCGAGGAGGCCGTTATCCCAATGCGTTGCCGCCGTGGACGCCACATGCCCGCCTGCCGAGTATCCCAGCACGCCGATGCGATTCGGATCGACACCGTACGTCGCGGCATTGGCGCGCACCCAGCGCACGGCCCGCTGCACGTCCCACATCTGGTGAGGATACCCGTACGGCTTGACGCGATAGCGCAGGATGAACACCCGGATGCCGAACCCGGTCAAGGTGTTGGCGGCGGGCACGCCCTCGCTCGTCCACGGCGAGAGATTGTCGTAGCCGCCGCCGGGAATCACGATGATCGCCGCGCCGTTGGGGTTGGCAGGCGTGTACTCCAGCAGCCACGAGTTCCGCACGCTGTCCGTCTTGCTGTAGGTCGTGTCGGAGATGCCGGAGGGCAACGGCCGCGCGACGGGCGCATAGCGACCGCTCCACAGGAAGAGGCGCGACTTGCCGGCGGGCACGGTTTGCGCTTGCGCAGACTCGGGGAGGGCCGCGCAGAACACCCCGAGGACGGCGCCGACCGCAGCGAGAACCCTGAAGACACTTTTGGAGATTTCTCGGTTTTTCATGCGGGATCCGGGAGAATGGGACCCCATAATTCTACCCCAAAAACCCTCATGTCGCTGTCGTTTTCTCGGCAATCGTCCCGCCTGCGCCCCGATGTGGAGCCATCAAGGACAACTAGGACGATTTGGACACGCCGCGTCTATCTTTGCGCCGTGCCGCTCCTGTCCCTCGAAAACCTCTCCGTCCGCATCCGGAACGACGAAACCGTCTTCCACCCCGTGAAGGGCGTCTCCCTCTTCGTGGACGCGGGCGAAGTGCTCGCCTTGGTCGGCGAATCGGGCAGCGGCAAGAGCATGACGGCCTCGGCCGTGCTCGGTCTGCTCCCCCCCACCGCTTCCGTGGACGGCGGCGCCATCCGCTTCCGCGACCGGGACATCACCGGAGACTCCGATGCGGAACGCCGCCGGTTGCGCGGCATCGGCATGGCCATGGTGTTCCAGGATCCGATGCAATACCTGAACCCCGTGATGCGTTGCGGCGATCAGGTCTCCGAGGCCCTGCGCGTGCTCGACGGGGTTTCCTCGCATGATGCCGAAGCGCGCGTGCACGCGCTGTTCGAAGAGGTCGGCCTGCCTTCTCCGCCGCGTCAGGCCCGCGCCTATCCGCACGAACTATCAGGCGGCATGCGCCAGCGCGTACTCATCGCCATGATGCTGGCGCGCAAGCCTGCACTGCTCGTCGCCGACGAGCCCACCACCGCGCTCGACGCCACAGTGCAAGCGCAAATCCTCACGCTCCTGCGCCGTCTCGCGCGCGAACGCGGCATGGGCTTACTCCTCATCACGCACGACCTGAACGCGGTGGCGCGGACCGCCGATCGCGCGGCGGTCATGCGCGCCGGCGAAATCGTGGAGACCTTGCCCGTGCGCGATTTGTTCGACCGCGCGACGCATCCGTACACGAAGATCTTGGTCGCGGCGATGCCGCGGAGGAAAACCGGTTCGGGATTCTCCGGCATCAGCGCTTCGGATGGTTCGGGTGATTCGGCGGACAAGCGGCCTCATGCCTTCGGCTCGGGAGAACACAGGGAAATCCCGAACTCGAACCATCCAACGCCGGGTCAACAGGGCGTCCCGAACCCCCTATTGACCGCAACGAATATCGTCGTCGCCTATCCTGCCCAAGGCGGATTTTTCAGCAGGGGCCGCCCTGCCGACCCGGCGGTGAAGGGCGTTTCCCTGGAAGTGCGGCGCGGCGAAACGCTGGCCATCGTGGGCGAATCGGGATCGGGCAAAAGCACCTTGGGCCGCGCGCTGATCCGCCTCGGCCCCGTCACCTCGGGCACGCTGGCCTGGGAAGACGGCACCGACCTGCGCGCGCTGGAGGGAAGCGCGCTGCGCGCCTTCCGGCGGCGCGCGCAGATGGTGTTCCAGGATCCCTTCGCGTCCCTCAACCCGCGCCTCAGCGCGGGCTATCAACTCGCCGAGCCCTTCCGGATTCACGGCATCGCGCCGGCACGGGAGATTCCGAATCGTGTGGCCGCGCTGCTCGAGTCCGTGGGCCTGCCCGCCGCCGCAGCCGCGAAGTACCCGCATCAGTTCTCCGGCGGGCAACGCCAGCGCCTCGCCATCGCCCGCGCGCTTGCGGTGTCGCCCGACCTCGTCGTCGCCGACGAGCCCGTCTCCTCGCTCGACATGTCGGTGCAAGGGCAGGTGCTGGAGTTGCTGGAAGAGCTGCGCGCGCGGCTCGGGCTCACCTACGTGTTCATCTCGCACGACCTCTCGGTCGTGGAGCGGATCTCCGATCGCGTCCTCGTCATGCGGCGCGGGGAGATCGTGGAGCAGGGCACCACGGCGGAGGTCTTCTCCGCGCCGCAGCACCCGTACACGCGGGAACTGTTGGAAGCGTCGTTCGCCGAGGCGAAATGAATGATGTTTCGGGCGGGATGTAGGGGCGAATAATTATTCGCCCCTACACTTTCGATTTCAGGTCGATGCCCGCCCGAACCGCTTCGCCACGCGACCCTTGAAGCGCTCCCACGCGTAATAGAACGTGGGCACCGCGATAAGGGTCAGCACGGTGTTGAAGAACAGGCCCCAGAACAGTGCCCAGGCCATCGGCGTCCACCACAGCGAGCTCTCCGACTTCCACACGAAATTGAAGTGCGTGAAATCGAAGCCCTTGCCGGTGGCCATCGGCACCAGCGCGATCATCGCCGTGATGGCGGTGAGCAGCACCGGGCGAAGGCGCGTGGCACCGCCCTCCACCACCGCCTCGCGCAGGGGCACGCCCTCGCGGCGCAGGTGGTTGATGAAGTCGATGAGCACGATTCCGTTCTTCGCCACCACTCCGGCGAGCGCCACGATGCCGATGCCCGTCATGATGATCGAGAAGGTCACCTCGGTGAAGAAGGCCCTGTTCATCAACGTGAAGCCCCAGAACACGCCGCCGAAGGACAGCAGAATTCCGCCGAAAACCATGATCGGCTGGGCCACCGAGTTGAACTGCGCCACCATGGTCAGCACCACCAGCGCCAGCGCGATGAGCAGCGCCATCATGAGGAAGGAAGAGGCTTCCTCCTGCTCGCGGTTGCTGCTACCGGTCGAGAGCACGTAGCCCGGAGGCAGGCGCAAGTCCTCGACGGCCTTGAGCGCGGCGCCCTTGGGTTTGGACTCGTCCTTGGTGCCCGGCTCGAGCTCCGCCCACACCTGCACGGTGCGATCGCCGTCGAGGTGACGGATGCTCGCCAGGCTCGCATTCTGGCGGATGCTCGCCAGCGAGGTGAGCGGAATCTGCGAACCCTTGTGGGGCACGGTGATGCGGTCGATGCCGGTGAAGGTCTCGCGCGTCTCGGGGTCGAGGCGGACCATGATGTCGTGCTCGTCCTTGCCCACGCGGTACTTGCCGGCCTCGAAGCCTTGGATGGCGCCGCGCACGGCCATGGCCACCTCGCTGGTGCTCACGCCCAGCTGCTGCGCCTGCTCGCGGTCCACCTCGATGGTCAGTTCGGGGCGCACGGGCTCGTAGTCGGAGTTGATGTTGACGAGGCCGGGCACCTTGGAGAGGCGCGCCTCCACGCTGTCGGTGAGCGCCCCGAGCACGGCGAAGTCCTCGCCCGAGATCTCAAAGCTCACGGGGTAACCCTGCGGCGGCCCGTCCTCCTGCTTTTTCACCGCGACCTTCCAGCCCGGCAGCACCTTCGGAAGACTGTCCTGCATCCACTGCATCGTCTTCCATGAAGAAACCTTGCGCTTGTCGTAGTCGGCGAAGCTGAGATCCACGTAGGCGCGGTGCGACTCGGGGCGCAGATCCGCGCCCATCGCAACCTTGCCGAAACCCGTCACCGCCGAGAAGCTCTCCACGTCGGCCACGTCGGCGGGCATGGTGAACAGCTTGGCCTCGATTTTCTGCAGCGCCGCGTCGGTGGAGGCGATGTCCACGCCCAGCGGACCGGTCAGCTCGGCGGCCACCACCTTGGGCTCCGCGTTGGGGAAGAACACCACGCCCGGGCCCAGGATGCCGTAGGACATGATGCCCGAGATCACGAAGAACACGCAGAAACCCGCCACCAGGAAGGGATGATCCACGGCCTTGTTCAGCCGCTTCTTGTACCACTGGCGGAACTTGTCGAAGCGCTCGCCGCCGTGTTCGCTCATGCCCGACTCGTTCTTGTTCATGAACAGCGAGGCGAACACGGGGTTGAACACGAAGGCCACGAACAGCGAGCCGGCCAGCGTCACCATCACGGTGATGGGCAGGTACTTCATGAACTGGCCCATGATGCCGGGCATGAAGATGATGGGCAGGAAGGCGACGATGGTGGTGATGGTGGCCGTGGTCACCGGGATGGCGACCTCGCGCGTCCCGTCGATGGCGGCCTGCACGCGATCCTTGCCCATCTGCAGGTGCCGGTAGATGTTCTCCACCACCACGATGCCGTCGTCCACGAGCATGCCCAGGGCGATGATCAGCGAGAACAGCACCACCATGTTGAGCGTCACGCCCATCACCTCGAGCACCAGGAAGCCGATGGTCATGCTGAAGGGAATGGCCGTGCTGATGAAAAGACTGTTGCGCAGCCCGAGGAAGAACGAGAGGAGCACCACGACGAGGATCACGCCGAGGATGATGTGGTTCTGCAGCTCGTTCACCGTGTGACGGATCTCGGTGGACTGGTCCATGGTGTAGTCCACCGTGGTGCCGCGGGGCCACGAGGCGCGATGCGCCTCCACCACCTTCTTGGCGTCGTCCACCAGGTCGAGGATGTTGGCGCCCACGCGCTTGGTCACCGTGATGGCCAGCGAGTTGCGGCCGTTGAGCCGGAAGATGGTCGAGCGGTCGCGGCTGTACTGGAAGCTCACGTCGGCCACGTCGCGCAGGCGCACCAGAGTCGGGCCGTTCGCGCGCACCACGAGGTCGCCGAACTTCTCGGGCGACTGCACCTCGCCGGTCAGCTTGATGGAGAAGCGGTTGCCGCCCGCCAGCAGCGTGCCGCCGGGGATGTTGCGATGCTGGGTTTGCACCGCGGCCACCAGATCGTTGAGCGACAGGCCATATTGGCGCAGCTTGGCGGGGTCGGCGTCCACCGCGATTTCACGCTCGCGCTTGCCGGTGATCTTCGATTCGAGCACGCCGGGCATGGCCGCGAGCCGATCCTTCAGATCTTCGGCCACCTCGTCGAGCCGTTCGCCCTCGTAGTCGGCGGAGAGCGACAGCACCAGCACCGGGATGTTGGAGAAGTTGAGCTCCTGCACCACCGGCTCTTCGGCGTCGGTCGGCAGATCAGGCTTGGCCTCGTCCACCTTGTCCTTCACGCGCCGCAGCGCGGTTTCCACGGGCACGTTGGCGTTGAACTCGACGGAGATCGTCGTGTACCCCTCGCCGGAGGTGGACGTCACCTTGCGCAGGCCGTCCAGGCCCTCGAGCTTGTCCTCGATCTTCTCGGCGACCAGCTTCTCCATGTCCTCCGGGGACGCGCCCGGATAGATCACCGTCGCGAAGATGAGCGGCAGCTTGATCTCGGGGAACGCCTCGCGCGGAAGGCGGATATAGGAGAAGGCGCCCGCGATCAGAAGAATGAAGGCGAGCACCAAGGTGGTGACGGGATTTTTGACGGCGAATTTGGTCATGGGGGGACTCTCCGTAGTCGATGCTTCGAAGCGGTTAGCCTTTAGCCATTAGCCGTTAGCTGTTGCGTCCACGCTTTCATGAGCGTATTGTGGACAGCTATCGGCTATAGGCTAATGGCTATAAGCTTCTTTCCTTAAAACTTGACGCGCGTTCCTTCCGAAACCTGGAACGCCCCGACGGTGATGATGCGATCGCCTGCGGACAGCCCCGAGGCGACCACCACCGAGTCGCCCAACGAGGGCCCGAGCACGACGGAAACCTGACGGGCCCGGCCGTTCTCGATGCGCATCACCGCGGTGCCGTCCTGCAGGCGGAGCACCGCCTGGGAGGCCACCACCAGCGCGCTCTCATAGTGTTTGCGCAGCACGCGCACCTTGCCGATCATGCCCGGACGAAGCTGCCCGGTGGGGTTCCCCAGCTGCACGCGGGCGGTCACCACGCGGTTGTTGGTCTCGACGGCGCGATCCAGGCTTCCGATGACGCCCGCGATGGGACGGCTGCCCGCCTGAAGGGCGGTGAACTCGGCGCGCTGGCCTTCGCGGTATCCTTCCGCCTCGCTCTCCGGAATGGAGAGGCGCGCCTCAAGACGCGACAGGCCGGCCACGCGCACCGTCGGGGCGCCGGGGGCCACGCTCTGGAACGCTTCCACGCTGCGGCTCACGAGCACGCCCGCAAAGGGCGCCTCGCAGCGGCTGTTCTCGTAAGCGCGACGGGCCTGCAGCAGCGCGACGCGCGCGCCCTGGAAGTCGAGCTCGGCCTTGTCCAGCACCGCCTTGCCCACGAACCCGTCCTTGACGTTGCTGCGCGCGCGCTCGATCTCGCCTTTCGCCAGCTCGAGCGCGGACTCGGCCTGCTTGAGCTGGGCTTGGTACAGGTCGGTCTCGATGTCGCACAAGGGCTGCCCTTTGGTCACCGCCGTGCCCACGGCCGCCACCTTGTTCACGCGACCGCCGCCCGGCGCGGGCGCGATGAGGGTGGCGTCGTCGGTGCCGCGCAAATCGGCCGAGTAGGTGCCCCAGTCCTCGAACGGGGCGGCCTTGACCACGGTCGTGACCACGCTGATGGCCGCGGTCGAGTCCGCCGTCACCTTCTTGGCATTTTCCTCGTGACCGCCTCCGCCGCAAGCGGCGAAGAGACCGGCCGCCGCGAGGGCGAGCGCCGGAGCGGCGATGTAAAGGGGTCGCGGATTCGGATTCTTCACTTGGAGCCTCCCTCAATCAAGTCCATTCCCAGGGCCACGCGCAGGGCCGCCCGCGCGCGAGTGTTTTGATACCGGGCCGCCAGCAGCCCGAGTTCGGCGTTGCGCAAACCTTCTTCTGCGGAGAGCAGGTCGGTGACCTGGCCCGCTCCGGCGCGAAAGTCCTGCGCGATGAGCTCGAGCGCCTCGGCGGCCGCGTCGCGGGCCTGCCGAGCGGCCGTGAGCGCCGTGTCGGCGGCGGCGGCCTCGCGGCGCGCGCCCTCGATTTCGATGCGGGCGAAGGCGCGCGCGCGGCGCTCGTTGATCGCCAGCGTGCGGGCGTCGGAGTCGTACTGCTGCGCCTTGGAGCTATTGGTCAGGCCGTCGAAAATCGGCCACGTCAGGCCGACGCCCACCTGCCACTCGAGGTTCTTGTCGAAGTCGACAAGCTGATCCTTGAGATCGTAGGCGAGGATGCCGACTTTTCCCGTGGCGCCGAGGCTGGGCAAATACTGCATGCGGTACGCCGTGGCATAACCCTTGAGCGTTTCCTTCTGCAGGCGGATGGACTCCAGGTCCGGGCGCCGATCCAGCGTGCGCGCGAGCTCGGCCTCGTCGCCATCCGCGGGCGCGGGAAAGGCGGGGATGGAGGAGGTATCCAGCGTGAGCGGCGCGTCGATGGCGCGCCCCAACAGGCGGTTCAGCGCCATGCGGGCCGCGTCGGCATCGCGCGCGGCGCGGATGCGCTCGGGCTCGAGCCCCTTGAGCGAGGCCGCGGCCAGCAAGGTGGCGCTGCGCGCGCCCGCGCCGCGACGGAAGTTGGCGTCGAGGAAGCCGGCCACGCGGCGCTGGCGCTCGAGCGAGGCGTCGAGCACCTTGACGCGGGCCTCGGACACCACCACGCCGTAGAAGGCGTCGAGGGCCGAAAGCTCGATCTGTTGCAACTCGCGGCGATTGGCCTCATCCTGCGAGGCGATTTGCCGCGAAGCCACGCGGAAGGACTGGCCGAGACGCCCGAAGGCGTAAAGCGGCTGCTGGGCCTCCACACCGTAGGCGTAACGACTCACGGTCGGATTGACCACCTGCCCGGGGAATCCCGCGGCGTTGGGATCGAAGGGCTGCGAGCCGCGTCCGCCGTTGGCATAGGCGGTGAGATGCGGGAGCGCGCCGGCCCACAGCTCGCGTTTCATGGCCTCGAGCTTTTCCGACTTCTCGGCGACCAGCTGGGTCTCGTCGCTGCGCGCGCGCGCGGCGCGAATCGCCTCCTCGAGCGTGAGCGGCGCCTGTGCGGAGGCCGCGACCGCGAGCAACAAGAGGATCCCGGGGACCCGGCGATGCGGGGCGGCGGGAAAAACGTTCATCATGAGAGCTCCTTCCGGGCTTTATCGGTGAGGATGCCCTCGAAGAGCACCTTGGTCACCGCATCATAGACGCGCGCGGGCGGAATACCCAAGCGCTCGAAGACCTCCGGATTCAGCACGTGGCGCGCCGTCTCCGTGTAAATGAGCATGAACACTTCGGGATCCACGTCCTTCCGAAAATCGCCACGCGCCCGCCCTTCCTTGAGCAAGGCGCCGAAGTCGTCGTGGATGCAGCGTTGCCGGTTCTTCTCGACCTCGCCCCATACACCGGGGTTGCTGCGGCGCATGTCGTGGATGAGAGCCGGGCTGATGTCGCCGAAAACCTTTGTGAGGTACTGCATCATATTGCGCAGGCGCTGCATCACCGAGCAGCGCGCCTCGCCGCAAATCCCGCGGATGGCCGAGTTGTGGCGCTCCATGTGGCGACGCACCACCGCGCGCA
>JAUMHE010023809.1:0-13834 GCA_032359235.1 Enteromius mattozi | reverse complement strand
GAAATATATTTGGACACTTTTTTTAAAAACACTTGCATTGCATTCTATAACAAAATACTGCACTTATTTGTTTTACTTGACAAAGCTTTTTTTTTCACTGATAACAAAAAGCACTTTTTAACATGTGTTTTCAAATGCAATGACATTCAGATGTTTTAAAAGAATAGTGCACCCAGAATTGAAAATTTTATTAATTTACTCAAGATGATTTATGTTCAAGACATAAATGAGTTTGTTTCTTAATCAGAATAAATTTGGAGCAATTTAGCATTGCATCACTAGTTCGGTAATGGATCCTCTGCAGTGAATGGGTGCCATCAGAATGAGTTCAAACAGCTGATACATTTTTCCACACGTCTCCAGTCCAGCAATTAACATCTTGTGAAGTGAAAAGCTACACTCTAAAAACTGCTGGGTTAAAGAGATAGTTCACCCAAAAATGAAAATTTGATGTTTATTTGCTTACCCCCAGGGCATCCAAGATGTACTGTAGGTAACTCTGTTTCTTCAGTAGAACACAAATGAAGATTTTTAACTCAAACCTTGTACCCAATAAAAACAAATCAATGTCAGGATTGTAAAAAATTATATAGACACTGTTCAGTTTTTTGCACAGACCGATCGTTTCATGTCTTAATGTCTCGTCATGAACTGTAGGGTTTAATTTGGTTTAAACTGTGTATGTTTTTTTGACTCTCAGAGCTTTGGAACATTTGGTTGCCATTGACTTGTATTATATGACTGACAGACTGCAACAGTTTGAGTTAAAAATCTTAGTTTGTGTTCTACTGAAGAAACAAAGTCACCTACATCTTGGATGCCCTGGGGTTAAGAAGATAAACATCACATTTTCATTTTTGGGTGAAACAATCTAGCGCTGGGTGAAACATGGACAATCCCAGCTATTGGGTTGTATTGACCCAGCGGTTGGGTTAAATGTTTAACCCAGTCTTATGAGTAGTAACTCAACCAGTGGGTCAAAATCAACCAAATAGCTGAGGTTGTCCATATTTTATCCTGAGCTGGGTTGTATTTAACCTTATTTATTATGTAATTAACCATCGCTTCTGCCCAAAATACAAGTATATAATCCACTTTTTCAAGTATCAGTCCCAGTCCATCACCTACATGTTTTCCTCTCGCATCATTATCCATCCACATATATGTTTAGAACTGTTTTGGACTGTTAGGTCCTTGATTTGTGCACATTTCTTTCCTGATTCAGACAAGATAATCTTTTCACTAGAGAAAGCACTATTATGTATAGATGACTCAACATGCAGCTTAATTGACAGACTCAAGTTTTGTGGATTACTTGTGATTTTTGTTATATGTTTTTCAGCTGTTTGGAGTCATTCTGACGGCACCCATTCACTGCAAATCTGTTCCGATTAAGAAATAAACTCATCTTGTAAACCCTGAGGGTGAGTACATTTTTATCAATTGTTCAATTTTGGGTGATCTATTCATTTAGGCAGCCTAGTACTTCAGAAGTCACTGCATATTAAGAAATAAAACACATGCAATGATACACAAATAAATATGAATTTTCTCATGCTCTTTCAAGGACGGTGGCAACATAACTAATGCATTGTCATCAACATGCCCTCGTTATTTTTCAAGGGCATCACAGTTTTGGCGGGAGACGTTCCTTCTTCTGGCATAAAGCATGTTACTTGCAACAGCCCTGACAGTTAATGACGTTGCCCCCTCAAGCGACTCTAGACTTGCTAATGTCCCTGTGACAAGCCAGCATCCTCCTGGGATCCAACCCAAATGCTGCCTTTGGCACAGCCTCTCAACACTTCATCAAGCCGCATCAATCTGGATTAAACGTAAGTGACTTCCTGGGTCATAAAATACACCAAATTTAAGGACACAAGTTTTGCCAAGTCTCGTCTAAATGGGATTACAAACCAAATTATATTTATAATTATTTCAAATCAGATGCATTTAACAGTAACCGTAGTAAAATTAGTAGTGGCTTATTGCTTTAGTAAAACTGTATTTGTGTTTGCGCATTTATTTTTCTGAGAAGACCTGAGCAGGCGTTTGTATTTATACACAGGGTAGAGATGTCACAGACTGCACAAGCAATTAATTTTGTTAATTGTCTTTTGTCAACAGTTTAAATATGCCTGTTATCGTTTGCGAGGAAGTCAAATTGAAAGTCACATCTTCTAGTTATGTCTGCGCTCCAGCGTCTCTCCCTGAGCTCAGCAGCACGTGCTCAGCAATATTTAATCAGGCCCATCCGTTCACAGCTGTCTGGTGTTGTTACTAAGGAGGTTTCAACACCAGACCCCTGTATGTTTGAGTGCGGTGATGTGAAAGCTGTTTTCTGCACACAAGATCCCTTGAAAGTGGGGGTCTGGAGTGTGGTTTATGCGCTTTGTGATTTATATTTGCAATGAAAGCTATCCAGCCTAATTTGAGGAAACGAACCGCTATTGATGATGCTTATTTTGTTATATCTGTCGCAAAACATTCCCAATATAAATGGAAAATGCTTGCTGGTTGACAAAGGAAATTGAATTCTTGTTAGAAATATGGGCAGACAAAAATGACTCAATCGATTAAATAGCATAAACTCTTCTGGTGTAACTCATTCCTGTGATGGCAAAGCTGAATTTTCAGCATCATTCCTCCAGTCTTCAGTGTCACTTGATCCTTAAGGAATCATTCTAATATGCTGATTTGGTGCAGTAAGAAAATACACTTATTTTGATGAACAAGTCTTGTTTTTTGCAGTGTTGCTTCTTTTAAAAATGAATGTGGTTTTAAATGATTTATAGATATTTTTACTGTAAAAATTTATTAATTAATACATACTCATTTAGAAGCAGTTTTTTGCAAAGTGAATAAGACACACAAAAAATAGCAATAAAAATGGTTTCTAAAATTTCTTTTAACACTTAAATAAACTTTAAAAATGAAATTCATTGATTTTAAAGTTATTCAAGCTTGTTTTATTTAAGAGGCCAAATATATATAAATATTTTATTTACATTACATTATTTAGATTACTTTTGCCATTATATACTGTATATAGTATATGTATGTATGTGTGTTTGTGTGTTTATAATGTTCTTGTAAAGTTTTTATAATGCTTTCAGTTAAATTCTTAATGTAATGCAATTTATTGGACAAAAATGTCACAATTGTTGATGCCTTCTGACCTTTAAAAAAAAATCTGTTATTTTAAAATGTAATAATCAAATAAATGCCACATTGGTGAGCATGAAATGCTAAATTCATTAAAAAAAAAATACAGTTTAAAAAAAACATCTGAATAATACTGTATTTACAAATCTTTGAAATAAGATCAGAATATTGAATATATGTGTTTCTGGAGCAACCTGTCCTCCAACTAATACACCCGTATAGGTCATTTGTAGCGGTGAAATACAACCCATCAGAGCGTATACTACAATTGCGCCCCTATCGGCAACAAAACATTTGCATATTAATGCTTTGTACTATTTTATCGGCCATGTGATTCAGGATTGGTGTAGCTCAGTTTGTAGAGAGATGCGTTATAAGATGAGACGATCATAGGTTTCAACCCAGAGAGCGCATGGGCTCGTAAAACCCTATAAATAATAATTTTGCACAATTTTTGTAACGAGTAGGTTTAGAAGTGTGTTATTGTGGTCACTCGTTCAAATTAAACCTAGTAAAATATGTTTTAATCACTGAAATCAGTGTAAAATCTCTACACACAGCATTTAAACAAAACACGCATTTTGATTGGTAATCACAGTCATAGGTCATTTTATGACAACAGACGCAATATGACACTTCATTATTTTTACGCCCGCTAGAAGGCGTGTACCTTTAAAATGTAAATATAGGTTGTAATAAGGTAATTGCACAAACAACCTATAGAGTCGTTTCTTTGTTGGAGGACAGGCTCTTTTGAACAAAGATTTAAACAAATCCATGTTTTGTTTAAATGCAGTGTGTAGATTTTTTACCCCACCCCTAAATCCACAAAACTTGAGTCCATCTGCATGTTGAGTTGTCTATACATAATAGCGCTTTCTCTAGTAAGACGATTATATTGTCTGAATCAGGAAAGAAATATGCACAAATCAAGGACCTAACAGTCCAAAACAGTTCTAAACATACTGTATATGTGGATGGATAATGATGTGAGAGGAAAACATGTAGCTGATGGACTGGGACTGATACTTAAGAAAGTGGATTATATGCTGTGATTGACCCCACCCCTAAACCTACCGGTTACAAAAATCCTGCAAAATCATGATTTATAGGGTTTTATGAGAACATGCATTTTCCAGGTTTTGAACCCATGATTGCAAGATCAAGTCTCATCTTATAACACATCGCTCTACAAACTGAGCTACACCAACCCTGAATTTTGAGGCAGATAAAATAGTACAAAACATTAATATGCATTATATTATATCTATTTTTTAAGTTTTTTATAACTTTTTACAACTTTTTTCTTAATAAGTTAAATATATCTACCAAAGCAACACAACAACAAACATTCAACATGCATTCTCTAAAAAACATCTTTTAAAATCTTTAATTTAGTGATCTTCTTTTTTAAAAAATAGACAAAAATACTTTCTAACAATGAATTTTTTTGCAGTAAAACCGCTTTCAGCTTCAGTGGTACATTGTGAAAAGAGACCAATGGGAGGGAGAGGATGATTGAATTCAACTCAGTTTGGGATCAAGCAATCAAACCAAGTGTGAAAATGGTCAAAATCAGCAGCTTACCGATCTGCCAGTCCCACTGCACCTTCAGAAGCTCCTTGTGCTCCATAATGGCTCTGAAAAACAGAAACACAGCACAACTCCCATCAGCCACAGCTGAGCTGGGGAAAAACCACAACGTCAATAAAAGATAAATAGCAACAGCGCCTGAAGTCTCGACAGCATGCTTCATTTTGACAGGTGGACGATTTTGGCAACAACGGCCAGTGTGACAAATCCAGCCAGCCTGAGCAAAGAGCACTCAATCTCCCCTGAAGCCCTCCTGAACAGTCCAAGGGATTCTTGTGACATCCGTATGAGCTTTCTCGACTTACTAACAATGACAGGTCATCCCATCCCACCACCCCCACGCACAATTAAAGCCGAGCGGGAAACAATCCTCTGGCCCCGTGTGACACCTCTGTAGAGCTGTCACAGATGATCTGTTGCCAAGGCTACAAGTCTCATCGGCCGACAGCATCTAGAGGAGCATCAGCATGAGACCGTTCCTGAAGCCTGCAGATGAAACTATTTGATGCAGGCAGAGAAGGAGAGAGAATATTCTAGATTCAGTGAGGTTGTCACGCTGCTTCCTCCAGAGCCCTTAAGAAGCAGTCAGACTTTAAGTGAAAGCAGTGTTTGACTGTCGTCCACAGTTCCAGCCCGCTGTCAGATATGAATGCCTTTCAGCATAATTACACCCAGCTGGCATGGATAAACAGTGTCGTTGGCGTTTATGTAAATACGCCACAAATATAGATGTTAAAGCACACCGAAGCTCCGACAGCGGGGGAATAAAGGTGTTAGATGAGAACGCGACTCCAGCTGGAGCTGCTGTATGTTTGCTGCGGGACGCAGACGCAGGCTCCAAATGGGCCTCGTTTGCGAATGGATAAAAAAGACGGCAGACGAGAACATTCCAGCTGGCTGGTGCTTGGAAGTAGCTGGGATATGTGGTGCCGGAGATCCAAGCGGCTCTGGTGGAAATGATAATTAAACATGCAGGCTGTGTAAACGTCAAACTGTGAGGAGGATCTGAGGATGATGGCAGGTGGATGGCAATCCGACTGGAAAAATCATTTATGAAAACCATGTGATGGTGATCTCCTGCCACTAACTAGACCGTTAAGTAATCACGGTTAAACAGTTAACAGGAGTAACTTTGTGTAAAGGGTCTTAATTAAGGGTGCAACAGTAATAGACTATAGTTTTTAGTTTACATTATAGGATTGCTTTTTTTATTGGCAGAGATATTCATGCGTATATGATTAAAAAACTTGATAATAAATAAATGGAAGATTTTAAGATCCCATACTATTTTGACTTAATAAATGAAAAATGCAACTAAATGCTATAACATTTAAAAAATATAAACCAAAATTATTCATTTAAAAGCTACAAGTTTATATAAGCATCACTGCATTATAATGTACAGTATGAATGGATATTGTATGTTTACTTTGAGGTTATAATAAAAAGTTATTAAATATAAACTTGAAGTGAGTATTATATAGTTAAATGCAAATATAAGGAAAATGAACATGAAATGCTGATATATATATATAAAATTGTAACTACTAGTGAAATATTTTAATTAATAAATGCGATACATTTAAATAAATGAGCAATAAATTGTAAAACAATGTAAACTAATTATATTGTCATAGTCATAGTTGAGAGTCATAGTTATAGTCATATTGTCAAATATTCAAAAAAATATTTTTTTAAAAAATAGCTTAAAAGATTTAAAACAATTTATTTGAAATATAAATCTTTTGTGTAATCTTTTAACTATCACTTTTGATCAATTTAATGCATCCTTGATAAATTAAAGTATTAATTAAAAAAATATATTTAAAAAATCTTACTGACCCTGATCTTTTCAATGGCAGTACATATTGTGCATCCCTAAAATAAAGTCATTAAAAAGAGCATTTTATTGGACAAAAACAATTTTTCTAAAAATATAATAATTGTAGTAGTTTTAAAAGTATTCTTGATGGCTTCAAAACTAAGAGACCTGTATGAAAGGGCACAAATCTACAATTACAATTATTTGATTTTTAAAAGTAGTAAGTAGTAAGTAGTAAGAGACTTACAATTGGATACCACTGAAGAAGGAGCCAAAGAGACCCATCATTCCCAGAAATTCGACCCGGCTCAGGTTCTTTACGATAAACTCCTCACAAACATTGGAGATGCCGTAGAGCGTCGCTCCCGCAAGAACCAATAAATCCCCTAAAAGCTTATGGTCCCCTGTATGAAACAAACATGAGCCTTATTAGGTAATACAAATATACATGCTAAAAACTTAACTGAACTCAAAAACAATTTCAATGAAAATAATATTTTTTAATGCATGTGTAAGAAATCTCAATTCTCAGGGAACAAGCATGCTAATAAAATATATACACGAAAGCTCTGTAAGTCACTCTGGACAAAAGCATCTTCCAAATGCATAAATGTAACTGTAACATTAACTCAGCGCTAGGTAAATTATTCAGAGACAACTCTAACAACAGCAGAATCTCTGCAAATTAGTGTGATTTTCATTAGACCGCCACGTGGGGAAAGCTGTGCGTGAAATAGTATGGACAAGCCCCTACTGTTCATTCATATTTAATAACAAGACTCTGAAACTGAATCAATCCGCATGATCCAGGATTCTCGGGAGGATTGGGCAGTGCTTTACACTGATGTAACGTCTGGATTGTGGCTGCATGCGAAACAAAACACCACCCAGGGGAAACGAGAGAGGGTTATTGTTCAGGGCTAATATTCAGGGTGTACCGCGGCATCGTGAGAGGGGCTAGAACTTACCAAGGCCTTGCTGTCGGCCCACCAGCACGTCAGCTCCCACCATGCAGCCCATGCCCAGGAGACACACGCCCACACCCACAAAGTGCAGCACTTTATACCTGACTAACAGGAAGAACCAAGACAGCAGCAACACCACAGGAATCACGAAGCAGTCCAGCAGCTGTGGAATACATTGAAAATCTGTATTCAGTAAAAATCAAAAACATGTTTTGACATATACCATATTCATACAAAATAACTAATTTAAAAATAACAAATAAAGATTTATTTGATTAAGAGAGATAGATAGAACAAAAGAATGATAGAAGAAACAATAGAATTATCAATAGAATCCCATATCCCAGAAAGATGGATAATATCCCATATAAGGCTACAAAATCAAAAAATATTTTTTAATTCAATTTCAATTCTAGAAAATAGAATGACAGATAGATAGAATGAACATTAGAACGATAAATATATAATAGATAGATCGATTGAATCCTATATTGCAGAACAATTTATAATATCCCATATTCATACGAAATAACTCTTAAATTTTTTTTTTAATTCAAATTCAATTATAGAAAATTGAATGACAGATTGATGGACAGACCAACACATGACAGAACAACAGATAGAATGATAGATTTATGATATACTGTAGGAACTCACTGCTACTCAAAAACTTAAAATGTATTATTATTTTCTGATGCTGACTGATAGCCTTCACCAGAAAGCTCTGTGGATGAAGGTGTGGAATCTGTGTGAACTCATTAAACAGCTCTCTGTGGTGATGTTACAGAGTTAACTGATCCCATTCCAGAGTCCAATTTTCTGCTCTAACCTGTTCATATTCTTCTAGTGAGATACTGAAAAGTTTAGAGAAAATACATTTTTCATAAGGCCACAATGACTGAAGGACACACAAGAGATATAATGAGGTCATGAAATTTATACAACGCCTCCATTTATGCACCAAAATCAGAGACATTTATTAAAAACTCCACAATTTTTGGCTCACCCAAACGAAAAAGAGAAAAGGAGAGAAAGAAGAGAAAAAATAAGTCAAGATATTTGCATTCTGGACCTCAGCCAACACCATGACCGTCTATAACAAGTAATCATCTACCCTTAATGGGCAAATGTTTTAAAGAGCGGCTCCATCGCATGGTTCTGCATGACTGCCTATTAATATTGATGAGCTGTTGTGTAACCTCATTATTGTCTATATAAAAATGTTAAAATACGCTGGTTGTGAACCACAGGGGAAACGGCACGCAAAACTTTGAGAGGTAGGAAGCATCTCTTCACGTGGAGAGGAGCTAAACATGATGCGCTCCAGTGTGGGATGAGCAGCAACCCAACTGACCTCATCAAACAAGCTATCGCGTTAAACTAGAAACCTGAGAATATTTCTTGCTCATTTACAGCTGAACATGCACTGCTTGTTTTAAAGCCTCTGGCTTGTTTCTGGATTTAGCTTCTTTTTCTGTTTTTGTTTGGGACTTCATTTTATTCCTACTATACACAACTTCACATAGGCTACTTTTACTGTCCAATTTATTAATATCCTATTTTTCTATAATATGTATTTATTTTTACCTTATTTATTTAATGACTCTCAAAGGATTCGTTCAATGATTCATTTTTCCAAACCCATTCGGTGATTGGTCACTCAGTTTCATTTAATGCAGTGTTTGTGAGTTTTTAACACTACAAAAGCGGCACCTAAAAATGAATTTGCATTTTTATTCATATCAAAAGACCAGCAAGTGGAAGAGCAATATGCTAATGTTTAATGTGCATGTTTTCATTCACTTAGAGCTGTTACACACTGCACGAAAGGTAATTTTCATAAATCCATAATTGGGACACTTTAAATTGCACAAATGCCTATGGTATTTTGGAGGAAATTATATACTGCTGTGGTAATTTTTCGTAAAGTTTTCTCAGCAGTAGCTTCTACTTTTCAGGCCAACTCTGAAACTTTATTTTGAGCACTTAATGTTACCTGTCTCTTTGTGATGAATAACTAATGCTGTAGAATTCCTCACTGCTAAATCACTTTGGATAAAAGAGTCTGTTAAATTAATAAATGCATCTAACACAGAACATTTTTCAAGCAGGAGGTTTTAGTTCATTAGAGTGTGTTATAATGAGTGTCAATGCTGGAATCTAAATCTAGATGTTTTGCTGTTTGTCATCAGTGCGGATCCTGTTATAAATCTGCCAGAATTCCTCACTTATCTATTGCTCATCTGCACACGACGCTCCACTCCAAACAAATGTTGCTCATTTTCATTCAGTGATCTACAGCTGCAATTTTGGTTTATTTTAATAAAACACTGAACCCAGGAGACCCAGGAGTGAAGGAAAAGTTGACTTCTAACCAACAATCTTAGACACAGACAAATTTAAAGATAAGATAAGATGTAAGATAAAAAGTAAATTTTTTGTGGCAGAAACCAAAAGAACTGATTGCAAGATGTAAACTCAAAATTCTGAGAAAAGTCAACAGAAGTTCCAGTTACTCATTGTGAGAAAAAAGGCAGAATTGTGAGACAAACTAGTGAGATAAAAAGCAATCAGAAACAAGCTTTCATATCTTTCTTATCTAACACCACCTGACTTTCTAAAACAAAGTGTTGCCTATCTACAGTATTTATATTAAAGTTGGCTGCACAGGAATGCAGTGGAAATCATTATGAAGTCTGGTGGTGTGCTTCAAGGTTTCTGTTTTTGATTGACCTGCAGGAGCGTCTGGTTCCACTGTCTGATCAGAGACACTGCAGTCTCCAGTGGCTGTGAGGGCTATGAACTTTACGACGGTGAAAGCCTAATTCTCTTTTGTGCTGGGCCGAGAACACAGAGACAGATAACGCTTGCGCTGTGCAGGCACCAGAGAAGTGCTGAACTGACGGTAACTGCTGATTGGTCGCAGTGGGCGCATTCAAAAAACAAGACTCTTGAAAACAAATCAGTGCATTTGTGAAGGAACGCCATGGACCTATTATATTGAGGCAGTTCTGGCTTACTGGATGCCCTAGGTGGATAAAACATGACCTAAACAACTGTGTAAGACATGATCAGTTGTCTGCAAGAGGAAAAAATGTAGATACTGATCTAATATACTGTATTATTGTGTTTAATAGACTAAGCTGAGATGTAACTTTACTTGTCAGCTATAATCATGCTGTTTCAGTGTATAGATAAGAGCAGCTTTGATATTTCTATAATAACTCTATTCCACAGAAAAAAGTCTTATTTGAAATTCACAATGATTATGCTGTTTATTTGCATCCATTGACTGCTTTTGTTTTCCCCCAAGTCATTAAAGAAATGTTGCGAACAAGCACTTAATTGCAATTCTTGAGTCTAATTAAACTTGATTGTGGGTGGTTTGTGAATAAAGAGCTGAAAGACTACATGAAAAAAACTTAGCAATTGTTAAGCGATTGGCCTTTATATATTATAGAAGGACATATAAATATATGATGATAAATCACATTTTATTTTTGATGCATTGACTGCATTGGAGTGGGGGGGTAATCGGCTAATTGTAAAAATGTACATTAACCCACATATTTTGCATTAACTCCAAATATGCACTAAAAGATAAATTTAATATCATTCCAGCTAATATTAACAAATGTTGGCAAGAAAAGGCAATAACTATTACTACCTTTCACACAAATTATAACAAGGACTGAATATAAACTAAAAAAAAAAATTTGTGCAGTTGGGTCAAAGACAAAAATGGGTTTAACCATAAAAACAATAAGTGTAATACAGCTTTAAATTGTTGTTGGTTTCCTCCCCAAATTAAAAAGTTTTATGTTTAAATGAATTGCAATTTTGGTTTTGTCATTCTAAGCCAAAAATAAATATCACACATTTTTCCCTGATTTGCTAAATTTACCCACTAAAATGTCATTCAATATAACAATCCTGTCAGGCATATTTACAACAAAAATCAATTTATAACATAATAACAGACTAATTACTTTCACCCTAAATACTTATTATTTGTAATTTTTTGTTTTGTTTTGTTTTAATTTGCCATTATCTTTTTGCTCATTTGTCAGTAAGATTTTTTTTAAAAACACAATAAAATGTAATATTCTTCCTTATTCTTTTATATATTTTAATATGTACAAGTTATGTAATTTTTCCATAAAGATTGTGTTAAACAGAATGACAAAAGATATTATTTCATCCAAATTTTTACATTTTATTCTCCAAAAACTTTAAAAACGTTTACTTACATTATACATAATGTGCTTTCTATGGACATACCATCACTTTTGTGAATTTCCTTTGATGCGGACATCTTAACGTCTTTGACCCAGTTTCTTGCTATGTTATGACCTCAGAACAGTTTAGTGCATAAAATGTAAACGAATACATTTTGATGTTTACATAACCAGCTTCATATGTATAGCTTTTCTGGCATAGTAAACTTGCTGGATAACTCACCAGGTACATTATTGCACTTGCAATACAAAACGCTCAGAGTCAGGAAAACGAGCTCAAAGACTTTTAGAAATAATCTAAAATTTTGTTGCTTTAGCAAATGAATTTCTGTCTCACATTTGCTTCTGTTAACACTATGGTAAGGTTTGATGTAGGACGTATGTTATACATTTATAATTTACACAGTAAAGCATTAACATTTTAACACCATTTTTGACAGTATGTACAGCAACCAGCAAAATAAAACATTGCAGGATTCACGTTCATCTGTTTTCGAATAAACTGGACATTTCACTTTGAAAGTGTTGCGAAACATTTCTTTTTTTAACAAAAAAGTTAATTATCAAAGGTACTGCAAATAGAGCTTTGCACATTTTTTACAAGTTGCAATCAATACCCACAAAAAATCGAAGGGTGTGTGATGCCTTTGTAGTGTTTATTTGTGTGTTTTTTGGGGCTTATAAAATCGAACAGCATCTGTATTCACCTGTAGTCCTGTGCTATCATAATGCTATGGGATCTTATCACAAAAAAAAAAATCAATAACAACACCACACAGTCTTGTTTTAAGATGCGTACTCTTTTGTGCACATTATAAAATCCTTATTGATCAGAGCTGATCCTCTCAGTTACGCTTGAAGCTCTGATGAAAGCCTGTGTGAATGTCCCTTTTAATGTCTAATGGTAGGGTAGTCTAGGCTATCGAATGAATGGATGGCAGCACGTTTCCTAACAAATAGTTGATGACAGTCTGTGCATCCACAAGGGTGCTCATAATGACTGTCCGTGATGGCAATAGAAGAGTGAGAAGTGAAAAAAATCGATGCTTTTCTCTGCTGGAATCTCTAATAATCATTGAGACCTCCTCTGGCCACTAATCAAACACCATTAGCGGTGACGTGAATAAGGTTCTTTCAGCACAAACAGCGCTGTAATGAAGATTAAATGACAAGCGCGATGTGAAGCAAACAGTCGAGGTTTAACTGCCAATCAGTCAGACCCAATAAAAGCCTCTGTGTCTTTTCTTTCCTTTAAAAAGCACAAACACAGACTCATAAACACATTCATATACCTGAACGCTGGTCAGTGTGGTGTACTGGTAGGCTTTGATGACCAGGTAATTAGCCTCTATATCAATCAATCCCAGAATCATGTACTTCCACCATCTTCTTTTCAGTATCGCCAGCAGATTCTCTTCTCCTGTGGGAAAACATGAAGGTACACAGAGAATTCACTTATTAAGACAGTCTCCTGTGGTATAATCCATTTTACACGATCAATACAAACTTATATGTACAAACTGTTTGGGAAAATGATTAATCGGTGGAATTGGTTTGAAGTCAAGCAGGGTGAAGCCGGTTATTAAAATCATCCAAGCTGTTTAATGGAGTTTAAACTACATAATCCTGGATCAACCTTCTTTTGCTGGTCATTCCTATAAATCCTTAACCTCAGATTTTAGGGTTAGAATAGATTCGAGTAGATGGCACTATATAATAAATCAAAAACTACTACAAAACAAGTACATCATTTTTGTATACGCTACTGTTTTTGGGGAAACAATCTGTTATTCATCAAGGATGCATTCAACTGATCAAATGTGAAAGGAAAGATATGTACGACAGTGCTGTTAAATGATTAATCGCATACAAAAAAATTTTGTTTGCATAATGTTCTGTGTATATTTATTATGCATTTATAAATACATACACATACAGTATATACAGTGCCTATAGAAAATCATCATACTCCTCTGAAATAGTTACTTTATTTGTCATACAGCCTGAAATCAAACCCCATTCCAAATAACTTTTCCAGCTTTATTTACAAA
>JAUMHE010023808.1:0-13861 GCA_032359235.1 Enteromius mattozi | reverse complement strand
TATGTACCGGTGTGTACTTACACTGTGGTTACATACTACATACACATCTAGTTACTATGGAAGTACACAGGTATTAGATACACTTAATATAAAGTGGGACCAAAACTATGAACTCAAATACTCTGTGATATGTAAATGCTAAAGTGATAAATAACAACAGTATTTAGTTTTTGTCAATGACAATGACCCTTTATGCTGTTGCTGTTGGCTGCAGCAATAGCTTTGTTCAAAAATGACAATGCACATTTTTTTAACCTATTTTTCAACCTCCTCTCCGTCTAATTTTTAGTAAATACCACTATATGCCACATTAAAGTCTAGGGTCTGGCTTCTATGAAACAAAGGGATATATAATAACAGCTTAGACATTGTCACTAGGAACAAATAATCTATAAGAGAGAAGATAAATGTCACTAAAAACACTCTGTTCCAGTGAAATGCAGCAGAACGCTGATCTGCGAGTAGTTTCCGCCCGGGTTACAGGGTTCAGGCCTTAAGTGAGCAATCAATCAGCCACTCATGGCCACTGCCCAGCACAGACCAACATGAGCACAGACATGAGATACACTGCAGGAAATAGAGACACCAACTCAAGACGCGTATAACAGAGGTCAGGGACTCACACCATATTTCTCCCCGTTATGGAAGATACACACACTACACAACTTCATTCTGAGGCCCAGTCTCCTGTTAACAATCTTTAATGGTATTGACTCTGAATATCGGTCCTGTTGACCGTTTAAAAGGATAAATTCCAGGTCGCTTTGGTAAATCTATCGCTCATTGACACAAGAAGAAAGATAAAGCTGTTTCAGCAGCAATCACACATTTTCTGTAAAGTACTTTCTGGTGAAATAAAAGTGGGAGTCCTGAGTCCTGAATGATGCACTGTGCCCAAGGACTAATGGCACAAAGATAGGTTTAAATGGATGGATGTTTGTCTGATTTAGCTCTTCATTGGAGGTTCCCACTGCACCTCAGGGCTTAATAATAGAGTTTGAGTGTGTCCAGTCACACAGATTCAGATTCAGGCAGTTTTACTGGCATGGTATACCAGGCTTTACATCGACAAAACATTGGTAATGTTCAATTACAGAAATATAAATGTACACACAATAAAATACAAAAATAACAATAAAAAGAAAAGGCAAAATACGTACACTATAATCTGTTTTATTACATATGCATGCTGTCCTGTTCATGATGCACATGGGTCATTTTTAAGAAATGGTGTTATTTATTCCAGATAATATCTCTTAAATTGAGAAGGTTACCACTGAATTTTAAGCAATCACATCTACAGGGAGGTGATTATCATTATCAGACAGTGATGTCATGAGGAACCCTGATGATGTCACTTTCTTAAATATGATGTCAGAAAGTTCAAGCCATTATTTCTGCAGGTGGAAATGTCACAGTATAATGCGCTGGACACAAAGTGCAGGGCAGACAAATTATTTTAGTATGCATATACATGACAGGCTTATAATTTTACAAAGCCTGGCACAATACAGTCTCTATGGCGATTTGCAATGTATTTTACATTTTGACAATCTGGTGGACAGTTCATATGAATTCGTACAATGTCATATTTTCATATGATCTGCTTGCATTTAGGGGTGGGGGTGCCACTTCACGAATTTTATTTTTGATTTTTTTTCTCAGTAACACTTTATTTCAATAGTGCACTTCAGACATTCTACTAACAGTAACTTTGCAACTACATGTCAACTAGCAGTCATTAGAGTATTAGTAGACTGTCTGATTAAAACACTTTATTTTGATGAGTCCACAAAATACTACATACTGACTATCAGAAACATTTTAAGTATATGTAAACTTCTTCTACTAACCCTAAATCTACCCTAACAGTCTACTCTGAGAGTTATTAGACATGTAGCTGACATGTAGTTACAAAGTTATTTATAGACTATAAGTATGTATAGTATATATAGTTAGTTGAATGTCTAAAATGAACTATCAAAATAAAGTTTAAAATTTATCTTAAAGGGTTAGTTCATCCAAAAATGAAAATTGTGTCATTAATTACTCACCCTCATGTTGTTCCAAACTCATAAATCCTTCGTTCATCTTCAGAACACAAATTAAGATATTTTTGATGATATCAGAGAATTATCTGACCCTCCATAGACAGCAACACAACTGAAATGATCCAGGTCCAGAAACGTGGTAAAAACACCGGTAAAACAGTCCATGTGACATCAGTGGCTCAACGCTATGAGAATACTTTTTTTTGCACAAACAAAAGTAACGTAATTTACTCAACCATTCTTCTCCCCTGAGCTGCATCTTCCACCGTTTTAGAGAGTATCACAACACATGCGTATGCTTTCCTCTAGTTGTAAACAACCACAGATTACGTACATGTGCGTGCTTTCACCTGAATGTTAACAAATACGTTAAAAAAAGGTATTCTTGTAGCATCGCAAGTCTGAAGTTGATCCACTGATGTCACATGGACTGTTTTACTGATGTTTTTACTATGTTTCTGGATCTAGGATCATTTCAGTTGTCTTGCTGTCTATGGAGGGTCAGATAGCTCTCTGACATCATCAAAAATATCTTCATTTGTGTTCTGAAGATGAACAAAGGTCTTATGGGTTTGGAAGGACATGATGGTGAGTATGAAATGAATTTTCATTTTGAGGGGAACTAACCCTTTAATAATCAAAATGTTTTAGAATGACTTGCAGCTGTATGGATTCGTTATAACTTTCATATGACCCTAGAATAAGTCCTATGCAATGCCACTGAATTTGTCTTCGATGTTTTTCTTTTCAGAAGATTTATTTGAAGGACAAAGCAAGATGAAGCCCGTTTTGTTCATTTCACTTTATTTGTGAGCTAACCATCATCGACAGGATTTCTGTCAGTCTCATCAGTTTTTCTTGTTATTGCTGTGGTGTGTGTCGTCTGATGCAGTCGGTGTGTGACTCTGTACCTCAGCGCTGACTTTGAGACAGTGTCTCTCTCTGTACACATGTTCTCCTCTCACTTAGGCTGAGATCGATCGCATCCAGAGTTTCCTCCAAAGCCAGCGATACTCTCAAGGTCTGCCCATCACGCCAGCTGGCTCTATCGATTTCCATCAGTGATGAGCAACCATTAGCATCAGGGAAAATGCTGAGCAAAGAAGCCCTTCTTACAAACCTGCTGTAGGCCAAATACTGGACAGCGTGGCCCACCTCAACACAGATGAGTTCCTTCATGAGAGTCTTTAAAATTTCATGAAGGCGATTGAGGAACAGAGCCAGGCCTTTATTTCACAGAAGTCCTTTGCCTTAGTCACAAGACAAACATTTAAGCATGCTTTTAAAAACAGGATTTATTACAGAAATAAGATACTGAAGTGGGAACTGAATGTCATGTTTTTCATTCATGAATGATGCATGACAAATAAACAAAAGATCTGACAGGCAAAGTAATCATAAATTATCTTTGGCTGCATTATAATGATTTCCTGATTCGAATTACAATCAGGATTGCATAGGACGGATGTCTTCAGGGGATCTGGCTATTGATAACATTTAACACCACTCAAGTAAATGAAATGGCTTAAATAAAAATAGGTTTGAACAAGAGAGTCAGTAAATTGATCCGATCTTCACATCCCTAATTGCATGCTATTTAGAATAAAAAAATATGTATTATAGTTTAAATTTATATTAAATGGTATCATTTGAACTTAAGTGTGCTTTTTGAGCCACTTAAGTAGGACTGAGCACATTATTAAACTAAATTTAAACCTTGTAACAAATGTACTGACAAAACTAAAATACTTCAATGTCATTTCTAGTTTTCGTTTATTTAAATGTTTAACGAAATATTTGTAATTACACGTGTATTTATGAAGTTAAAAATGAGTGCATTTGAAATAAATTTCCTTTACATATAATATAAAATTTTATGTAACACACTATAAATTATAATCAAGTACTTTAGATGTGCTTATGTTAGTCAACACATCAAAATAAGTGTACTTCTTCAAACCACAATAATATATTAAAATAAAATTACTGTAAAATGTAAAAGTAAACAAGACATGATTATGTCCCTTTAAGTACACTTGTGTGGCCTTTTATATTGTTAATATTATCTACAATATAGTACATACTTAAATATGCTTTTAAGATTGAAGTTCACCACAAGTGCACATTCAATGCAATTAAGCACACTTCTTTTTCACAAGGTTAATGGTGGATGAGGACAGCTAAACACCATCAGCACTAAACCAAGCAGAGTATCAGCTTCTATGAATTAGCGTTTGTCATGTATCTGTCCTCTGACTGAATAATTTACCACTTTTCTAGGACATGTAATCTCCACTGCATCTCCACTCTCTCCAGCTTCACCAGCACAGTAATACTGCCAGACACGCATACTCCAAATCTGGAATGTATTGCATTTCCTAAAACATGATTTCCTTCATATAATGTGGCAATGAAATTCCATATTCTGCTTCACATGTTCCCTGCAGAATTTTTGTAAAATCCATCTATCCATATACACCAGGACTGTCTTCTGTATAGGGTCACAGAGGACTCAACACAGTAAATGTACTGCATTTACATACTCAGTAGACTCTGTCCTCAGAACATTGTCAAATTTATTTTATTGTATTTTTTATTTGTGTCTGTATGGTACTTTTTGGGACTGTAAGGCACTTCTGTTTTATTTATCTCTAACATTTATTTTTAGAGTGCTTTATATGATATGTCTGAAACAAATTCTGAAAACATACACACAACATGTAACATATTATTAACAATTTTTAACATTAACAACTTTTTTCTCTGCATAATCCAGTCTTTACCTTGGGTTCTTTTGTCCTTGTGTCAAACCTGAAATCAGCCCTTGTTATCCTCATCCCATCATCATCATCATCATCATCATCATCACAGCATTTACAAGGAAGGTTCTTGTCACACTCTTAAAAATAAAAGTGCTTCACAATGCCATAGAAGAACCTTTTTGTATAAATGGTTTCATAAATAACATCTGAAGAACCTTTCTGTTTCACAAAAGATTCTTTGTAGTGAATTATAAAAATATAAGAACGAGGTTGTTCTTAGAAGAAAATTTGACAGAATGAATCTTTGTGGAACCAAAAATCACATCGCCATGAAGAATCTTTTAGTGTAAGCACCTTTGTTTTTTATTACGTTAAGAGAGTCTGAAAAATCCTCACATATCATTTGCAGCTCTCGTGATCCTCATTCTGTCTTGCTAGTGGATCTCTATATGAGGTGTACAGTACAAACGTGTCAGGAGATCCAAGATGTCCTATCTGGAAGCTTTCCAGAGTCCTGCTGATGCTTGATAGATGACAGTACCGATGCGGAGGAGGGATATTTTGGATGACTGGGCATCTCCGCTTGCCAAAGGCAATTGATGCTTGTTTAATTCTGTTTTCAAAGTTCATCTTGCATTGAATGCTGGGTTATTGTTAATGGGATTGGCAGGTGACCTTGCTGGTTGGCAGCACCCAAAGATGACTCTGTTCTGTTCTCGTGGATTCACATTCAAGTACCAGGTCAAGTCTGCTGCTTCAGGACCTGTGTGGAATGACAAGATCAATGACCCTGTGCTGTAAACCATTTCAGATAAAAGTGTTCCTAAATAACCACTTACTATAGTGTAAGCTAGATAGTTGATGCTGTTGGTAGAGAAAAGTGTTATTAAGTGATTCTATTCAAAACAAAATGAAATTGTTCATAGTTCATTTATTTCCTATTCTACATAACTAAGTAATTACAAAATCTTCAGGTCACCAGGTCAGCTAGCCTGATATCACGCAAACACAATCATCAACACTGTCATATCTGTTTTTTCCTCTCATGTGTGACACAGATCTGATTTTGGATGATTCATCAAATTGAATGTGACGTTTTCAGTTCACATCTGTGTCACTGTCATATGTGGAAATAATTCAGATATACACTACCATTTACAATTTTGGGGTCTCCCAATTGTTTTCATGTTTTTGAAAGTCTCTTTTGCTCAACAAGGTTGCATTTATTTAATCACAGTAAAAATGTAAAATATTAAAACAATTAAAAATAGCTAATCTCTATTGAATTCGCTAAAATGTAATTTATTTCTGTGATCAAAGCTGTATTTTCAGCATCATTACTCCAGTCTTCAGTGTCACATGATCTTCAGAAATAATTCTACTCATTATTATCACTGTTGAAAACAGCTGTGCTTTGTTTTCATTGAATAGAAAGTTCAAAAGAACAGCATTTATTTGTTTTGTAACACTATAAATGTCTTTACTGTCATGTTTGATTCAATTAATGCATCCCTGCTGAATAATAGTATTCATTTACAAAGATCAATCAATCAATCAGTCATCCTGACACCAAAACTTTCAATGTTAATGTAGATTTTTTCTTTTTTAGCATTGCGGCTTCATTGTGAACAATGAGGTCAAAATTCAAGTCAATTTTTTCTAACATATTTTCAAAGCCTCACAGGATTCAATCCAAACAGAGAAGCTGGTGATGCCAATGGGATAACATACCTCTTCTGCAGGCCGATATAAGCCGTTCCCTACATGCTTTCTCAGGGATATGGCCTGCCTAAATGCAGTGCCCTGCTTCACAAGCCTTGCAGAAATACACAGACGTACGACAGGCTGCCACGGACACTGCAATGCTCTTTAAAAGGACTGTTGTCTTTACTTGACTGCAGCATGGTCCAATATGGCAGCTGTAGTAAACTAATTTCCACAGTCTGTTACGCTGCTTTTACCTGCATTAACAACGGATGGACCAAACAGACATATACAGCTTGAAGCTACCATTCATGACTGATTGTATTGCTGATTTGAAATCTTCAGTTGAAATGTGAGTCTAGCGAGCAGCTTCTGTGATTTCTGTCTTGCTCCATTCAGTTAAACACAAGCTGCACTTGCAAGACAGAAACAGTTGTCTGTGTGCGTTCATGAGAAGAGGAGAGTAAACTGTCATGCCTGGAAAAGGACTTTACTGTGGTGCAGTGAACTGTAAGTTGCACATTTTGCTTCACTGGAGAGACACTTGTAAACACAAGCTTTTTTTTACAGGTATGCAGTGCATTCTTTATTCCCATTTATTATCAGAAATGTTTACTTTAACAGCTAGCTAGATACAATTAATTACAACATACCACAATCTCTCTCTCTCTCTCTCTCTTTCACACACACACACACACACACACATACACACTCAGAACTGCATTGCAGTGCTTCCTCACAGCCAAAAACACACTAGTCAAGGATTCTTGCATATTTTTGCTGACCTACTTTAGTGTAGAAACAGACGGAACATAGACAGAGTTTCTGGTTGTTATTCTTTCATTCGTTGCTTTTGAAATGAGCAGTAATTAGTGATAATTAGGCTCAGTGGTTGTTACAGCAAGTGTCCTCTAGAGGCAGAGCTGAATTCATCTGACTGTGTGTTATTTCTGCACCACTAGCGGCACCAAACAGAACTGCTAAAATATTGAATGTTGCCAACAGATTTCCCCAAACCTCCTGCATCCGGCTTCTCTGTCTGCCATCACTGGGACAAAACAAGAATCCTATGATCTCACTTGATAAACATGAATACACACAGATTTGATCTTAGAGTGCATGTGTGTCCACAACATTTAGATTTATAAAAGCAGTCTTTGATGTGGAAAAGTGCTAAGCACCACATCAGGGGCGTACAGTTTCAAGATATTGTGAGATTTATCAATTTTACATCAAATCAAATCACTTTTATTTATACACAATACAGATTGTGTCAAAGCACTGAACAGTATCAAATATGAGAATAGAGTGATAGTGATATATAATGACGAGATTGCCACTTAATTTTTATTAAATGCAGAGATGGTCTCTGTAATCAAATCGATGATAATCGCTAGAAATCTTTTCTGACAAATAAATCTGTATAATAACATGGGTATGACATAGGTATTACAAGGAGAAGGTGACTTTTCAGGACATTACCCTGTGTCCCAACTTTTCAAAACACTCATAAATCACACAGAATGAAGTTTTTTGAAAATCTAAAAATGTCTGTAGTTTCCTACTGTAGTGTAGGGTCAGTGTAGGACAATACCACATACAGTCTGTACAGTATAAACACCATTACACCTATGGAAGGTCCCCACATTTCACAAAAACAAATGTGAGTGTGTGTGTGTGTGTACTGTATACCTCCATTCCCTGAATCACACATAGGACTACACTGAATGGAGTAATGACTGCAAGACCAAATGTATGACGGTTTCTGCAAAACATTTCATTCATTAAGTTAAAAAAAAAAAAAGTTATTGCTTGTCTTAGAACATTCAGAAAACACTGAAAAGTAACATTCCCATAGTTGCATTTTAATGAACGTTTTAATTTAATATTTAATTTAACTAAAACTTAGAAGTTCTGTCCATGTTTCCTGTATTTCTATACTGAATTATGTCAGTAAATATAAAAAGAAATTACGATAAATTGTCAGAAACAACGTTTTCATGTAATGACAAAAAATAAGAATTAAGCATTTTGTGAGCTTGGTAGATTTCTCACACTTCTTGTGAAATCTTCTGAAATCTCTGAACAATCTGGAGACCAGACCAGGGACAGTCTCACTATCACGTGTTCAGTTATCTAATGTAAATATGTCTTGGTTTCAGATGTTTGACAAATGAACATGTGTTTCCAGCATCAAGCGAAATGATGATCCATTGTTTGTTTATTATTATTTTGTATTTTATTTTACATGGATCAAGTAACATTTTGTTATGTATTATATATTTTTAAATGAAATAGGTCTTTAACGACTTTGAGGTTTATTATTTCTAGCATATGTGTCTTAAAGGTCATTTATTTGCGAGTGTACTGTTAAACAAGTCTTTGTCTTCCAAAAAAACTGACTGAACATATTAATGACATGATCTTGCAATCAAATTTTTGTTCAGTACTCAAAAATACTGTTAGAAATATGTTAAACAAGGCCGCAGGTGTAGCTCATGGGACTGAGCAATCCAGCTAAATCAGAACTGTTTGCTTTTCCTGCACCCCTTTTTCTTTTTCAAGACATCTCTCTTGAAGAGGAAACTACAGGGTGGTTAGACATGAGCTGAGCTGTGAAACTTGTCCTGGACACTGCTGCCTCTCGGTGGTGACAAACAGAAGCACAGACGAGAGAAAATACTGCCAATCAAAAGCACAGAGCTGTTACTTCTTATGTGTTCAAGTCAACATTACGTCAAAATTACCAAATGACCTATTATATGTTCCTAGTGAATGATTCATCTGTGCATGCAATACTTGATTTCATAATCCATCATTCATATAATAAATGACCCTCAAATGAGCTATTAATCAGCGTGAGGTATTAATTAATGTAACAGAACTAAGATGAGCTCGAACAGGATGAAATGATTGGACATTTGTATCTCACAACTCTGAGCTTAATAAGCTTCCATACCAGAAAGACCAGATTGTTGCATTTTGATTTAAAACTGCAGGTATAATAATAATAATAATAATAACTATAATAAATAAATGGAATTGAATTTTTCAGAATGAGATCTATAATGTGCATGTTGAAAACAGGTGAGGTGAATTTTCATTTCATGTTGACTTTAACAACAAACTGCAACATACTGTGTGTATTTTGTCAAACAGCTTTAGATGCTACAGTCCAGCAGTAAGGTCTAGTCCAAGGACAAGTGCGTCCGTTTGATGAGTGTGATCAATCATGTTTAAGAGCCAATAGAGCTGATATACAGTCTGTCCTCATACAGGAGAAATCAGCTAAGACACACATCCATCCCTCACTGATAGAGACACCAGACCAGCATCAAACCCAGAAACCCACACACTACAGACATCCAGCGTTTATTCTGATGACGAGACACTACGGTTTTCTGTCATCTTCACCTCAGCAGCACTTACTGTACTTTACAGTGGGGTTTGCACATCATCCAGATGATTTATATACCTCTTTATTCCAAGGACAAAATGCATTCATTTGTTTTCTGGCTGTTGACAGTCGTTTCTGATAAAAATAGATAACATGTTAACAAAATAAACCTGGCTTTATGCAGTGTTCAGGTTTCTGTTCTAGAGATGTATGCAAAGCCATGCATATTTAATTAAACACAGCGTGCATATTTAAATATAACATTTCAGAATCAGCTGTTTCATTGTGCTGTGTGGTATATGGTATGGTATAAACATAGTGAGATCTGGTAATCTGTCATTTTTGTTCACACTGCTGTGAATATGACATCTAAACAATACAATACAACCCTAATGGAAAAGTGTGTAGAATTAATTTACTGCCATTACCTTATACAGTAAAGAAAAGAAAAGAAAACATAATTACACTTTTTACACACACACACACACACATACTTGCATTTGTGGTTTATGGGGTCTCTCCAAAGGCGTAATGATGTTTATACTGTACAGACTGTATGTGGTATTGTCCTACACTGACCCTACACCTAAATCTACCCCTTACAGGAAACTGTGTGCACTTTTTGAATTTCATAAAACACTGTTTAGTATGTTTTTTAAGCCTTTTGTTTCACAGGGACACAGGAATTTGTGTCCTCGTAAACCACAAATGCCTGAACACACACGCTCACACACACGATTGCAAATACAGGAGATAATCATGGCTATCAATATATATTTTTGTTTGTCCAAGTGATTCTATATTTGTATATATTTGTCACTTTCTTTACTTAGCCTGTGTATTTTACTTATATGTCATATGTTTGGTCCATGGGATTCTGTATTTGGCACATGTAAACATTGTCACATTTTTACTTGCATAATAATAATAATATAAATGTAACAAAATTGAACCAATCAGCTCCTGTTGTCCTGTATCTCTCCAAATGAATGCAGTTCGCATTCAGAGACACTGTCGCCAGGATTTATAGCTGATAATTATTTATTATATTTATTTTATATTAATTACCCTAAATGCATAAATTCACACATTTGAATAATTTATATCCAGTATATAATTTATATTAACATAAATACAAACAAAACACAAGAATAATCTAAGGCTGGGTGTGGTTTATCGACAGTTAACAATATCCAGAGGGCTTGACAGAGAGCTAATATGATAAACATAAGCAAGAGTCCAGACGAGGAGCAAAAACAGTGCGAAACAGCAAAGCAAAGGAGTAAATCCAAAAACAAAGGCAGAGATCAATGCACGGCAAAACAGGCAAGGAAAGACTAAACTAGACAAAACACAGAAAACACAGAAGGGCCCATAGCTATCACTGGGAGGGCGATTAACACTAAACAGTACTGGAGACTAAACAAAACACATGGTTCGGTAAAGCAGCTAGGAGAGTGCTAAACACAGATCAATACTCAGCAGCTTGACCAGGAACTGAAAGGATTTTTAATAGACAGGATAACGAGGTAACAAAGGGGAGGAGCTAATCAATTACTACAGAAACTAACAAGATGGGTAAAGGAACAAGGGAACACAGAAACAATGGGGAACAAACACTTCAAAATAAGAGTCCACAAAAACCAAGATAGGGGAACATAGAATGAAATCATGACAGCTGCAGACCTCTTTCAGGTGCACAGAGTTAATCATAAACTTGGTTTAACAGAACTCAACCTGATCTAAAGCGGTCTGGATTTGTTTAGTTTTGTCATCTCTTAACTTCACACATCACTGGAGGAGAAGTGCACCCTCCTGCCCTCTTCTCTCGCTCTCTCTCTCTCTCACACACACACACACAAACACACACACAGGTATTGTTTGACAGCAGTATGGTGAGTGCAGTTCATTAATGATTACTCCAGCGAGGCTGACTTTGCCCTCAACAGGGAGCCGAAGGCATGAGCAGGATCCTGAGCCAGATCCAGAGATGACCGCTGCTAACGTCTCACATCTGCCAAATCACTCTGGGTAGAGCTCAAAGGTGACTTCAGCACGGCCCGTCCTCGATACACACATGTGAACAATCACACACTTTTAATAATAAGGGGGGAAGCTTTTATGTAAGGATCCTCAAATGAAAACTTTGTGTTTGCTGTATGAAAGCAGCCATGCATTTACATTGTGTTTTCCTTTCATTTGTTTCCTCATTTATTCATAATCATTTATAGTTTTATAGTTTTACATAATTTATTATTTTACTATTGCTTAATATTTAATTTATTTAAAATGTAATATTAGTTTAGTCATAATCATGCATACTATTTAAATATATTTTTATTTAATATTTATTATTGAATCATATAATTATGAATAATAATTATTGAAACCATTCATTTCAAATACTTGTTTTGTTGATTAATTAATTAATTAATTAGACATTTAAATACTATATTATTATTTTTTACATAATTTTTGCATGGTTGTTTAGTTGTATGATTGCGTGTTTC
Organism: Enteromius mattozi; assembly: GCA_032359235.1. NCBI lineage: Eukaryota > Metazoa > Chordata > Actinopteri > Cypriniformes > Cyprinidae > Enteromius > Enteromius mattozi. Next base: position 1,437 of record JAUMHE010023808.1, on the reverse strand, counting down.
AAGGGATATTTGTTCTCACGAGTAAGAGATCGAGGTTTCGAGGTTTTTAACATCACGGGTATTTTCTGACAGGATCTTGAGTTGGAAGTATGATCGAACAATTTATTGCAAAAGCACAGATAAATCATGCAAGAACAATATTTCTTGCAATAAATCTGTTATTGTAAGATGTTGAGACCTGAGAAAGCAGATCCCAGATGATGCTGCATTGTGCAATTCAATTCTCAACCAAGCTGCTTTTGAAAGAATGCCTTTAATATACGTAGATGCACATCTGGAACATATTGTTCATAATACCTGTTAGTTTCACAATCTGTTCAAAAGCATTATTCTCTGTAAAGACATGTAATGAATGTTAAAACAATCAAATGTCAGACTTTTCAGATGCTTGTTCTTTTAAGAGTTAATTTAAAACAACAGGAAATTTTGTCCAAAGGTGGAGTCATTCCAAAACTGGGACAAGAGAAGTACAGAAATTATTTTTAGTCTTTAGACAACAAAACACAAGGCAGATCTGCATCAACATAACATAAGAGTAGCTGACACATATTGTGTCCACTGGATATGAATGCATAAGGAAAAGTCTTAGGTCCTATAACTGATATAACTGATCAGGTGAGAACCAGAAAGGCGTGGCAAGAAAGTGACATTTCACCAACTTTACAGGAGGGCCAAAACAACAATTTACTGTATTTTGTTATGACTTTGTGTATTGATTTTAATTGTTTATAACAAAAATGTGTGCATTTATGGCTGACAGTATACTTTTGCCAGTAGAAAGAGCTCATCAAGAGCTCACGTTTGATATATTTATATCTCTATTTCACCTAAAATGTCACTTACGCCCTTCTGATTCTCACCCCTCGAATAATCATGATGTCATATAAACTGCATGTATGATAATTATAATAGAATTAACAAAAATAATGTCTAAAATAATTTTGCAGAATGAAACCTTAACTTTATGGAGCACCTAAAGGGACAGGTTAATGAAAATAATACATGAGACAAAAAAAAAAAACTGGCAAAGTACTGAAGACCCCTAAGAAGTGTCTCAGTGTTGTGTTTGTCACACAAGAATGAGACGCTGCATCCTGTGGGACTGTGTGACTAGTGTCTGAGCATGTAAGAAAATGCCAATTTCATTGGCTGGCAGTCATATGAAAAATGTGGCATATCACCAAGGCCACAAAAAGGGCATGGAGTTCCCAGATTATAAGTGTCTGAAGGTAGTGACCTTGGTCGAGAGACTCACTCTGCCATACCTCCATTTTCCCCTTGGGCCCCTGCTTCAGCGGTGTATATACACTAGAAATTAATCATAATTAAAAGACATACAGTACTGTGCAAAAATCTTACAATTAATTGTAATAATGCAGTGAGATTATTGTCTAACAACAGCCAGTGCTCCACACAGAGATCTGATCTGATCATCAT
>JAUMHE010023807.1:0-13880 GCA_032359235.1 Enteromius mattozi | reverse complement strand
TGCAATGTATTTTTGGCTATTGCTACAAATAAACCCCAGCGACTTAAGACTGGTTTTGTGGTCCAGGGTCACATATGGTGTTTTCCATTCTGAGTTCACAATATTAGCAGAACTGAATTCTAGGTGCTAAGGTTGAGCATTGCTGAATAAAATATAGTGTGTTTTTTGATTCAGTTCCACCACAGGTAAAGCTCAGTTCAGTAAAGCCAGCCGGTGGCAGACATCCAGCTGTGCTGATGTGCACTGCTTACCAATTCTACCCACACCAGATCCAAGTGACCTGGATGAAAGATGATAAACCTGTGAAATCTGATGTGACCTCGACTGAGGAGTTGCCTGACGGAGACTGGTACTATCAGATCCACTCCGAGCTGGAATACACTCCTAAATCTGGAGAGAAGATCTCCTGTGTGGTGGATCACGCTGGCTTAAAAAAACCCATCATTGTAGACTGGGGTAAGAGGAAAGATTCATCTTATGTAAATGATGACACACTTTGGCACATTTAATTATGATTGAATAAAATTATGTAAAGCTTATGTAATTACATTCACATTTGCTAAACCAATATTAACCAGTAAATATTTAAATAAAAATGGTTTCTGTACTTCATAGATCCGTCTCTCCCTGAGTCTGAGAGGAATAAAATTGCTATCGGAGCTTCTGGTCTGGTGCTGGGAATCATCATCGCAGCTGCTGGACTCATTTACTACAAGAAGAAATCATCAGGTCTGTTTATATTACAACAACTGATACTCATCTATGTTTCTACATAATGTTTCAATTAAAGTTCTGTTTTTAACCATTTTATTATTTTGATAGGGAGGATCCTGGTACCAACCTAATTATGGTAAGTTTTTAAAATCACTTTGGAAACTCCAATAAAACATACAAACAAATAAATAAATAAAAAACACTGTATCACATAATTAATAATCACAAAACTTGCAGGTATGACTGACTGGATTTGATTCACTGATGGACAACTCCCTTATCATTCATGAGTTACCTTTAACAATTAAACCATTTAAAAAATCTAAAACAATAACAACAAATCTAATAAATGTGTTTGATATTTGTAGCTTTTATAAAATTGCAATGATGACATAATGGACTGTAAATTATAGAGATCATAGAAACATGTAAATTATCATTCTTGCTGGCTTTTTTCCCAGTACTTAATGCATAGAATAAAAGAGGTTCATAATATATTAGAACAGAATCGTGAAGTCTTTATTGCTAATAATAATGCTATCTATCAGACTCTGGCTCTGAGAAACTGTACTCTGAGACCTTTTTTGAAGACTATTTTACTCTTCTTTATTGTAAAAAAGTAAATTGAAAGTGAATTTGTGTCGTCTTACATATATGTTTGATACAAATATACAATATTTGATACAATATTTAAAATATTATTACTGCATAAATTTCTGATCTTTCTTATCATTTATTCTGACAATGATTCTTCTGCATGGTTTAATGACTTTAAAATATCCTCAACAATGTGTTGTTGTTCAGAAACACCATCTGAAACATTTCTTGGTTCTGTGCTGTATGTTCTTTTGAACTCGAAATAAATATTTCTTTACAAAACTGTTGTAGTTTTGTTTTGTTTTTTTTAATTACTTGCATGCAATACCCAGTATACTTTTTCCAGACCCCTTACACAGTTGCCCCCTTTTTTTTTTTTTACATGTACGTATACTATTAAAGTTTTTCCTTTCCTTTTTTTTTTTTCTTTGACGTGACATTTACACATCCAAAGTGCACACACACAGCAGTGAGAAGTGAACCACGCACACACAAACTGAACACACAGTGATCTGAACACTTTGTAACTGCTCTAAACAGATTGTACGTTTTTATTCTGTTACACAAATTACAAATCATGCAAAAAAAAAAAAAATTCTCAAAGCAAAGTGCACAAAAAACTCTCAAATCTTTTCACAATAGTTAATACAACCAAGCAATACTTTAACATATCAGACAAAAGGATTTACACAAATCACAATAATTGATGTACCATTTGTCCAAGCACAACAAACAAAACTCTGTAGTTTGCCATTCTATTAAATTAACATGGTATATTTTTGATTGGTCTACTACTCTCTTAATCAACACTAGAAATGCAGTTTTCCTAATTGTTTACATATTTATCACAATTGCTTTAGAGTAATAATTAAAGGGAAAGTATACAAACAGCAAGTACAAATTTGCATGATAACAATAATAATAATAAAATAAAAATAAAATAAATAATAAAAACGGGGAGGGGGGGGGAAATAATGAGGTGTAAGTCTATAAGGTGGCAGAGAAAGGAATGTAATGAGAGGAAAGAAGAGAGAAACAGAAAGAGGTAAGCAGAAAGGAAGATAGGAGAAAAGAGAGAGTAGAAAGGTGGGCACTGGTGCAGTGGAAAGAGCAAGAGGAGAAACTGGAAGAAGACATGGAAAGAAAGGAAACAGGGTGGAAGGAGAAGATGAAGGAAGTTTGAGATCATTCAAGTGGACAATAAAGATTATCTCCAGTTCCTGTCCTCGTCGTGTTTGGACTCGGTCTTCCTGGATTACCGCTCTTGCAGAATTGTCTGCCCGTTGTGTCCCTGTGCTTCCAGGACTACCAGCGTTTGACTCAAGCTTCTTTTGAACTCCCTATTGTTTGTTTTTGGATCTGTTATCCAATAAACTAAAGGAGTTGGAGAAACATTTTTAACATTTTTACAACTGTTTTGTTTGTTTATGTATACACCATATAGGCCTATATAAAACAAAGTCCCTGTTGAAGAATTGCAATAAACATGTATTTTCATTAGTGTATTTGTGCATCTACAGCTGATTATGTTTTATAATCATTAGAGAACAAAGTTATAGATTTGATGATAATATTCATGAAATGCATTACTCGAAAAAATTGCAGTGCTTCATTTTGCAGTAAAGATGAACTGTTAAGATAATTTTGTGTTTGGATGACTGTGCTAATTGAAAAGAACAAATCTGCTGCATTGAAGAAAAGTGACAGATCGATTAAGAAAAACTGTAATGCTATGGGACAATGACTTACTGATGTTACTTATGTCATACATGAAGTCCTTAGGAAAGTTTTTATGGTTTTATGGTCCGTTCTCACATCCGGTGTGGTTTACCTGTCTGAGGCCCACGTGTCCGGTCGCATTCCATGGCTCGCTTGCAGTTATTTGGTCTCTGTCTTTTTATCTATAGGTGTGTGAGAGAAAAGAAAGTTGTAATGATGAGCAACAACAGAATAAATTAACAATTTGAACACATCATGAGAAAATATCACAATATGTGTGCCCACATATATTCTGTTGACAGTATAAAAAAGAAATTAGGTAACACTTCTATTAATGTAATGGAATACAATTTTTAAATCTAAATCTAAGATCTAAAATCTGTTTCCCTCTAAGACTCCCTATTTCATCAAAGGTTTGTGGAGCAGTGGTTCGCGATGATGTGACTTCATTCCAGATTTGCGAAGTAGGTTCGAATCATGCATAGTATGTTTTTATTTACTTTTAATTGTTTAGTAAATATTACATTTCAGCACACGTTTTAAATATTAATTAACAGTTATTGCTTAAATTCAACTGAGGTTATTTCTTAGTAATTTAATGTCATAGTAAAGAAACAAAATCCTCTTATCCTATCCTCCTCTTGCAAGGACCCCTGAAATCTGAATCACTTGTTAATGAGTTGAGGGTGAGCAGAATATCTTCAGGTTTTTTTTTTTTTACTGTTTAATGAAAAACAGAAATACAAGGTGGCGCTGGACAAATTTTTATTCTTCTGACACTCGCACGTCACACAGAAGAAGAAGGGAGTCAGAAGCTGCATTGGTCAAAACCATTCATAAGCTTCTTTGTTAACTGCCAAAAAACATAGATATTTCAAGCAGCGGTTCCAGTAGCGGCTCTGTTGATGAAGAAACCAACGAGACCAGCAGCTCTACATTCATCTTTCCTCAGTGTATCTTCTACTTACTTCCTGTGCTCGGTAAGACCAGACTGTTCTTGAGTGCCACCAAGCTGTGTACTGTAGCTTCAGCAGCTCTCGGCTCGTGAACAAAAGAGGCAATCTCAAACCAAAAAAACAAGACAGAGGAGTTTGATGCGTCGCATTTTGCGCTTCGGTGTGCACACTCACATTGACGCCCTTTGTTTAGTCACAGGTATTAAATGACAGTGATATTCGCATGTGATTTTCATCCCGGTGTGAACAGGGTTCTTTTACCTCCGTGAAGTTGGCACCCCATAAAAACAAATAATGTCCAAAACTATGCCATTAGTTTGTGCTACGTTTGTGCTGATTTGTGCAGCAAAAATGATCGTTTGTGCTGGTTTGGTGTTTAACATTTAGTATTTAACATTATTTTTTTCACTTTCCACCCCATGTTGCCCAAATCGCTCCAAACCGGCGCAGTTCATTTGTGCTCAATTTGTACCTGGTATCTCCGAGCCCTTCTTAAATATAATGGAAAAAATACTTGTTTGGGTCTGTTACGTAACTCTGCACCCCATTTCGTCTAAATCTAGCCAAAAGGTGCCATTTGTTTGTGCTCGATTTGTGCCGTTGAAATGAACGCCAAATATATTTCCACTTCTTAGAAATAACAAAAACAATACTGGGCAGTGACGTTACTCTCCACCCCACTTCGTCCAAATCACACAAAACAGGTGCCTTTCGTTTGTGCTCAATTTGTGCCATAGGGGAAAAAAATAAAAACAATTCAAAACACAGAGATGAAAAATCTTATTCCCTTTCTAAAATTTCTTGAGAAGTGACGTCACGCAAGCCGTTCTCCATCCATATCCTCTAACGTTACAACTGTCACTCTGGTTTGTGCTAGCTAGTTTCTGTCATCGGACAAAAAAATTTGCCGGTGACTTAATCAAGCTCAAAGTCTAACAAAAGTGTTTTTTTCCCCCCATTTTTCCAAGACCTGAAATAGGTGTGTCAGACAAAGGAGAGATGAAAAATGTGCAGTTGGGGTTGGGGACCTCCACAAACGTGGTTGGAAACCGCTGATCTATGTCATATTTGGGTGCAGTCGTGGCCTAATGGATAGGGAGTTGGACCCAAAGGTTGTGGGTTCGAGTCCCAGATCCGGCAGGGATTGTGGGTGGTGGGAGTGAGTTCCCAGCACTCTCTCTCCACCTTCAATACCACGACTGAGGTGAGACCCTTGAGCAAGGCACCGTTCCCCCGACTGCTCCCCGGGCGCTGCAGCAATGGCTGCCCACTGCTCCGGGTGTGTGTTCACAGTGTGTGTGTGCGTGTATTTGCTCACTTCTCACTGCTGTGTGTGTGCACGTTGGATGGGTTAAACGCAGAGCACCAATTCCAAGTATGGGTCACCATACCTGGCCACATCATTAGATATTGCTGCTTATGACTAGCAGATGTCATTAGATAGCTTTGAAGAACAGCTTCAATTTTAAATATTTAAATATTATTTTCTATATTATTTATAGGAATTATTTTCTTTAAATATAACCATCCAATAATTTATCATATCAAATAAGTGGGTTCAGGGGAAAAAATTAGATTGTTAAAGTTGTACTAAGAATCATTTTGTGAACTAAATCAGACAATTCATGAAAAGCAGGATTGATTACATGCTTTTATTGCCATAAAATGTGCATTGCTGTGCATATAAGCTGCTTTTATGTCATGGCCTAAAATGTTTAAAAAATACCATTATAATATAATACCAAAATACCATAAAATACCATTATTAATGTGACCAGTGGAGGATGATTAGGACATTAGGACACATTTTCTTGATTTGCAAAATTAATAAAAATGTATTTTGACTTTCTTGACATGTATTGTATTCAAAGTACCCTGTAAACAGTATTGTGATGCACACATGCTTTTAAGTATGTTTGATTTTAAATACAATTTTAAAAAACATCTAAGATCACATGCTTACCTTGTTCCACAGCCAGACGTTTTTTTTCATGTTTTGTTTTCCCACTATGCAGTGCTTAAGGTAAATAAATGTTTTTAAGGGGCCAGAAACACGTTAAATGTCTGACTGTTAAAAGTATTCCTAGTCATTACACAGCACATATAGCACCAGGTTTAGGTGATTTGGACTACAAACCGGTTTTATTTGTGATTCACTGACCCATTCATAAAAACAGTTCTTGCTTTCAGATTGAATCAGCAGTTTTCAATCCATTAAATAAATCACTTACAACTCACTCATTAAAACATGAGCATGCTGTCATTTATTGGCAATTTAGTCTCACATTTAAAAGTGTCATTGTATTTTTTTTCCCTGTAATTTCATATTTCTGTTCTATTATTTATTATTACTATCGTAATATTATTTATGCACTGCAAGTGCAGTGTAAATATGCAGGAGCTCCTTGTAAAATATGCTATAAAACACCCTGCTTGTTTATTTCTAAGGAAGATAATTAGATGCAGTGTTTATTTTAGCGGCACAAACGAAAGGCACCAGTTTTGTGTGATTTGGACGAAGTGGGGTGGAGAGTAACGTCACTGCCCAGTATTGTTTTTGTTATTTCTAAGAAGTGGAAATATATTGGCCGTTTATTTTATCTGCACAAACCGGCACAAATCGAGCACAAACAAATGGCACCTTTTGGCTAGATTTAGACGAAATGGGCACAAATTGAGCACAAACGAACCGCACCGGTTTGGAAAGATTTGGACGGTATGGGGTGGAGAGTGACGTCACTGCCCCAAATTGTTTTTGTTATTTCTAAGAAGTGGAAATATATTTGACATTCATTTCAACCGCACAAACCGAGCACAAACAAATGACACAAATTTTGTGTGATTTAGATGAACTGGGGTGAAAAGTGACGTCACAGCGCTGATAATATTTTGGTTATATCTAGGGAAGGAAAACAGATACAGTGTTTGTTTTAACGGCACAAATGGGCACAAATCGAGCAGAAATGAACTGTGCCGCTTTGGAGCGATTTGGGCAACATGGGGTGGAAAGTGAAAAAAATAATGTTAAATATCTTAAACACCAAACCAGCACAAACGTAGCACAAACGAATGGCATAGTTTTGGACATTATGCAAAATGAAGCCAAGCCAAAGATGACAGAAATAGAGAAAAAAAAAAAAACCTAGTAGAAACCAGGCTTGGGGCCAGTTTTCCTCTGGTCATCGCAGTCTTTGCTGAGGTTTTGTGTCAGTGGCCATATAGTTGATGAGGCCTTCACTGGGAATCTGTCTTTGGGGCTCATCTAGTTGACATGGTCTCTGCTGACTTTCAGGTCTGTAGAGTTGTCTTCACCATCTGATCTGGATACAGACAGCATCTGGGCGGCTACTGTGACCTTGGAATAAGAATAAAACAGACTAATATTAGCATGGATGCCATACTTCCTATGATGTAACAAGTAAATCAGGTGTTATTGACATTGTCATTGATAGCAAACACCTTCAAAATAAGACATGGCCTTTATGTGACTGATTTAACAGAAACTTCAAACATTACAATTACATACACCATTTCTTTCTATATTGCAAGACTGTAAATAACTTACCACACAAAAGTAGTATGCATTATCCATTAAACAGTCCTGCGCTGACACTTCTCTTTAAGCATGTTAGCATATGCCTGGAATGATATGAGAGCCATTAACACAAACTGGTTAAACAGCTAAATTAAATGTCCTGATCCCATCCCACCCTTTTATATTTTGTAAATATTCAGTCAGTGTGTGACAATGTACATCATCCAGTTGGTCTCACAAAATAACCAACGTTTGTATATGCTGTCAATTAAAGTTTTAGAAAGAAAATCAAAATTGAAAATTGGTATCGGCAGGTCACACTTCCAAAGATCACAAATCAGAATCGGCTAAGAAAACTGCAATCTGTGCATCTCTAAAAAAATATAGAAATTTTACTGTTTTGGCTGTATTTTGGATCAAATAAATGCAGGCTTGGTGAGCAGAAGAGACTTCTTTAAAAATTAAAATGAAATCTTACTGTTCAAAAACTTTTGACAGGTAGTGAATTGTTCACCTGTTGGAGCTGAATTGAGGGGAAATTTTTCATTAATTTTTATTTCAAATGCAAATGACCAATTAAAATTCTGGCACATTCAAAGACAGTACATTACTCATGCAATAGTCAATTGTTTATGTACCAGAGTAATATCTGCAGGCACAATAATAAACACAAAAGGTCCTCAGTACATCAGAAAGTCTGGTGTCAGGGGGAGCTTGTCACAACATCTGTCTTCACAAACTGCCCTGCAACACAACTGAAATATAAATGATTATTATAAATATAAATATAGCCTCACAATGATCATTTTGGTTTCTGCCAGACTTCAGTGTGCTTTTTTTCAATCTTTATATTTTAAAGGAGTCTCACATAATCGCGTGGCGTACAGGTGTAGTGCCGAATTTTGACCCCCTGCCAGATTATGACTCCCCTAGTATTGGTAGGTTTAGTACGGCTACAAGAACACAGAAAAAAACTTTGTAAATATTAGATATATTATTGTTAAGGTATGTGTTTTAGTGACCAATTTAAATAATTAAAAGGAAAAACATAAATTTACGTTAACCTACCTCAGACTGTCTCTTGAACCACCCCACGCGCAAACAGGTATACCGTTATGCAAAATAACACAGAAGGGAATTTGAAAACGGATTAACACAGAACAATATACGTTTAGAGCGAAATGTAACATCACATGGGAAAAGACGAATAAAAGTACATTTATGCTTACCTTTGGCTTAAGTTAGCACTCGTCAGTCTATTAGAAGACCGTTACGGTTTTGTCATGTTAGTGAAGGCAGGGTCACATCCTCTGTAGGTTCCATAAAGTTTCCTCAACATGAAATAAAAATACATACAGAATCTATCACGGTGGTAATATCTTCAACACTTTAAACATTACCATTAAAGTGTTTTCGCTTACATATTTATAGACTGGAATTAAATAATTTACTGCCGTTTGACAATATGAAAAAAGTTTTAAAACTGTTCGCCGTGGCACAAGCACTCTTCAATTCGGTAGCGCTAAACCGGAAGCGCATATCCTTGCCGGCAACCCGCCAAAATAAAAGCCTTCTAATTTTAAGTTTGAAAATGAAGAAAATTCATAGTTAAAAATAATTAAACATTAGCATTTTATTTTTAAGTTTTCTATATAATAATTTTATTTGTATTTAATACTCCATTTTTCTTTTTAAAATATATATAAAAAAAATTATAAAAGTATTTCATAGATTTCATTTTTATCTCAAACCGTGAGATAAACTTTGTAGAGAAGCTCACCAACATCGCTAAACTCTCTTCTGACTGCAACAATCTCCACAATAAGTGATGTTGACACCGTGATGATGTTATTTTAATTTTTTTTAATTGAGAGGACAAACACTCTTGTTCAGTCAACTAATATCTAGGTAAGTTTAAGAAAACATAATTATTTTTGTTGAATGAACAAATTTAGTAACTAAAAGCTGTGTCAACAGAGAAAAACTAATTGAAACAACTAAATTGCTAAATAATTTTTTACAGTGCACTGAGAGTTTGAAGTACTTTGAGTGTGGTAATTTGGGACACAAATGCTTTATGTGTCCACATAATAATGATGAACAGGTGTGGAAAATGAAGTCGTTCCTCAAGGAACTAACACTGATTCTGAAAAAGTTGAACAGCAGAATGAAGCAGTGATAGAGGGAGCAAACGGGCAGCAGAAGGTGAGTGATTTAAATGTTAATGATAGCTGTGTGGACAACTTGGATGTGTAGGTGATGAAAATGATCAGAGTAATGGTGATGCTGATTCTATACATAAATACGGTTCTGAGGAAAATATGGCTGATGAGATCAGTGATGAGATGAGCCGTGGGTCTGATGTGTCCAGGGAGGTTGTGAAAGATCTATATCTATATATCCCATTTAGCAGATCAATTCTTTTCTCGATAAGTGAAAAGGAAATTGAAATAAGAGATTACTTCCCTGATGTTAAAAAGTTTATTGCTTCAGTATTGTGGTTTGGGAAAGTAAGTAGCTATGATGAGTTTTCACAATAAAAAAGATTTAGCCTAAAAAAGTACTTAACCGTTGTTAGATCAGGAAAAAGGATGGGAAAAGTGAGGGGGAAATCTAAATAACTCCAATGGCTGAAAATTTCTCATTCTATCTGATCTGTTATCTTTTTTCTCTTCATGGAGATTCTAAGGGTTGGTTCTCTTAATATTAATGGGATGAGGGATGGGAGAAAGAATGAGGTTTTATGAGAAGATCTAAGTGTCAAATTATTGCAAGAAACTCGTAGTCCTGTTAATAATGAAGTTGATTGCGGTTCATGGTGGAAAGGAGAGTATGTTCTCAGTCATGGGACTAATTTAAGTGCTAGTGTGGCTGTTATTTATTCTCCTGCTTAAAGTTTTATTAAAAAAATGAAATAGAGCCAGGAAGGTTTTTAATAGTTAAAGCTAGTAATTAGTAAAATTAGTAATTTAAAATGTATGTTTATAAATATGTATGCTCCTAATGTTGGTGCGGAAAGGTTTACTTTTCAAGAAGTTTGAAAATATAGAACTATAAATATAAAAAAAAAATGAAGATGTTTTTTATTGTTGTGGGAGGGGAATGGATTTTCACGCTTGATTTCACTTTTGATAGAAATGGTGAAGAAACTGATGCACAGTCAGCTTTCACTTTAGCTGGTGTAATTAAAAAGCTGAATCTCTCACACATGTGAAGAGAACACAATCCTAATATAAAAAATATACTTGGGTGAAAGTCTAATGATAGGATTTCTGCTGCTCATTTTGATCAGTTTTATTTATCTTGTAACATAAAAAAGTTGTTAGTATGGAATTTATCCCTATTTCTGATCATAAATTATTTAGGGTTGGGTTTACCCTGTCTAAAAGCTTGCAAAAAAAAAACTGTTATTGGCATTTGAATACTAAACTTTTAAAAGATAATACTACGATGATAATAATAAGCTTATATATGTATATATAATTATATATATTTTTGAATATTTTTTGTAAGAATGGAAAAAAAAAGTCTTTTTGAAAGTATTGTGCAATGGTGGGAAGTTGGTAAAGTGCACATAAAAGACTTCTCTCAGAAATATTCTGGGTTTGGGAAAAAAATTAATCTCAAGGATTGAACTTTTATATGCTGGAGCGACACATGCATGATTAAAATGGGTAGGTTAAGTATCCTTGTTAATGTCAAAAGAGGAATCAGACAAGGTTGTCCATTGGCCAGTCAACTGTAAAGCATTGTAACTGAAGCTTTGTTGTGTAAATTGAGAAGAGTGTTGATGGGCCTAAAAGTCAATCCCTCAAACTGGTCTATTAAATTATCTGATTATGCTGATGATATTATGGTTTAATCAGAGACCAAAGAGACATTCAGATACTTAAACAGGCTTTAGAGTTTTATGAAAAATATTAGCTGTAATCAACTGGGGAAAAAGTGAAGCTATGGTGTGGTAGTGTTTCTAAAGGTCCAAGTCTTCCGGGTGGGTTACAATGGGGATATGCAAGTTTTAGAGTGTTTTTAGGGACAGAAAATTTTAAGAAGAAAAATAGGGAGGGCCTCTTTGAGAAAGTGTGTGCCAAGTTGTCTCGATGGAATTGGGTGCCACCCTAGCTATCTTATAATGGGAGGGTTGAAGTAGCCTGTGCTCTCATAAGAAGAACTGGAAATATGGGTTTGAAATGTAATTTGTTCTTGATGGACATTAACAGACTGGATTAAGTGACCTGAGTCTCTTTAACAGATCAAATCTAAAGTCATGGACACTCTTTAATTTTTCACGGAGTGCAGACAGCACACAGAAATTATGGCTGAAAGAACCACCACTTTTTTTTTTTTTACAATTTTGCTGTGTGGACTCAGAAGTTTTTAAATCAGACAGATGTGGGCTGCAAAAATGACAAAGACTGGACATTTACAAAACAAACAAAGTTGGATTAACCCTAAAACTTTAGTTTTGAAACTGAGAATGAAGTCAGGCTGGCACAAAACATGTGGACTCTTAGACTCTTTGCCTCAGGACTACAGACTGGTAATGGAGACTTCTGATGAAGGAGAAAACTCTGACTTTCTACAATTGTTTTTCTCAGCACACACAGGGACATGGCATGAAAAGGAGGGCTGTTTATTGTCCTTCAAGACACATCATCTAGCCTTATTTAGTGATGCTGATAAGAAAACCATTTACATTATATGTGTGAAGGTGTGGCATCTCAACAAACTGGAGAGTGTCAGCGAGTCAAAATGGCTGGAGGTTTTGGGTCCTGGCGCTTCCCCTAAAGGATGATGGAGGTCCCTGTATAATATATATTAATGCTGATTCGTTAATAAATTAGTTGTGGCAAAAATGCTGATTACAGATTTCATTTTCCATGAATCTGCTATGTTAGCGATTTAAACGCTACTTATCTATTTAACAATATGCCCGCAAATTGTATAAAATATCCCAGAATCTAGACCAAGCGGGCAAGCGCGTATACGCGTAACATAATGCTACCAATGAAACTGAAAGATTCATGTTATTTATTTATTTTTCTTCGCCCTTAACGCCATTTTATTTACAGAACCATGCTACAAGTAAATAAGATCCAAAATAAAACAAATTTTGAGGAAAAATGTGAAACATGACATCAGTGGTAGCTGCTCACAAATATTTGCAGACCTTTAAGGTTAAAGGGTTGATCCAAGTCATCTCAACTGATCTGAGTAAAGTTACCTTATTTAAATGTAAAATATTTTCTTTACTATTCAAAATTTACAAATTTAATGAGCAACTTGACTGTTTACAATCAGGAAAAAAAATGCTGTTTTTAATATGACAATTTAACATGTAATATTTAAACTGATTAATGTTTAGATTTTTAGATTGTTTTCAGTTTCACTAGAAACAGAATATGTAACAAGATGTCTCTCTTGCAATTGGATGGTTTTGGAAGGTGGTTCAGGAAAGATATGTCATAATAATATAAATGGATTAAATCAATAAATAACTAAAATATTAATGTGGATGTATTGTTGTAGATTTGAGATCTGTATAAATGTTGGGACCTAGTTTAGGTTAAAGCTAATGATCAAGGATGTTTTTCCTTTTTTATCATAATATATATAAGAATTAGCAATAGCATCTAATTCTTGTAATATTTTTGAGATGATGCTGATTTAGTATGTCTTGGTCTGTCTTGCTGTGATTAGTTTGAGATTGAAAGCTTGAAGGTTGTTTTTATCAGTGTTATAGTGGATTTCTGCTGTTCCAGTTTCTCTAAGGTGCTTTTTGTCTGCCACTCTTCTCCCTCAGTTTTACAGGAGTAATATCATCAATAACCTTCCTAACTTTTGATTTAAAGGAAACAAAGAAAATTATCAAAGTCTACAGATATGCTTAGTTTTAGATGCAGCTTTCATGAAGACTAATGTTCTAATTTATGCATCACTTTCTGATAGAGACATAAGTAGTAATAGGATCTAGCTTATGACAAAAAGATTTATTGCTTTATGGTTTTATTGCCCCTTTTATGTTTTTATTGGGGTCATAAAAAACTGTCCAATATTTCGGACTGGACACCTGCTGCACACCCCCACTTTGACCTATAAACAACCTGTTGTAAAACTTACCTCCGGAATGTTAATGGATGCTGATGGTGTAACAGAAAACAGTCACAAAACCAAGTCGTAGAAGTTTATGATGTTTATTTTTAATTTATTCTGAACAGAGATCAGATGTGTGTGTGTGTGTCTCTGTGAGAGTGCTTGGCCCATCACCCCCCTCCTCCTCCACCTCCTCCTCCACCACCACTCTCCCCCAATCCAGTAGTGCATGCTCCAGCTGTGTAGGTTCTATCTAAAATTAGCAA
>JAUMHE010023806.1:0-13883 GCA_032359235.1 Enteromius mattozi | reverse complement strand
GTATACAAATTAAAGTAGACCCTTCACAGATTCGATTGATGTATTGCTCTTATCTGTACGATCAAAACTCAATGTGTTATTTAAGTTCTTATTGGCGCCACAGGAGAAGACACCTCAAAACGCATGTATGCGTTTGCCGACCTCAGGGGGTTAAGGTTGTCTTTCTGGAATGATCTCAGAATGGCATGTCAGACAAATCTGCTTTTTCCTAAAGATTGAGAATGCTGAATATATTAATATATATATAATATATGGGGAACATGGCTGGCAGTAAATTAACACACAATCAACTAATCAACAGACAGGAACAACCAAATAAGGGCAAAGGCGGATACATAGAGGGCAAAACACAGAACAATGGTTACATAGATCTGACATCACTCCCCCCTCCCGGAAGGTGCGTCCTTGCACCTAGAAACATCCAAAGGGGAGCGGGGGTGGGCGCCCTGGAACGGCTCTCCTGGCCGTGATTCAGGAACGGGACTCGGGGTCGGCTCTCCTGGCTGTAATTCTGGAACGGAACTCGGGATCGGCTCTTCTGGCCATAATTCGAGAACTGGACTCGAGAACGGCTCTCCTGGCGGTGACGGGCAAACTGGACTTTCTGGGATCTGCATCGGCACTCCTGGCCGTGACTGCGGAGTGGAATCCGCTGGGATCTGGATCGGCCCTCCTGGCCGTGACGGACAAACTGGACTCTCAGGGATCGGGATCGGCACTCTTGGCCGTGACAGCGGAACGTAATCCGCAGGAATCTGGATCGACTCTTCTGGCCGTAATTCAAGAATTGGACTCGACAATGGCTCTCCTGGCCGTGACGGGCAAACTGGACTTTCTGGGATCGGGATCGGCACTCCTGGCCGTGACTGCGGAGCGGAATCCGTTGGGATCTGGATCGGCCGTCCTAGCCGTGACGGGCAAACTGGACTTTCTGGGATCGAGATCAGCACTCCTGGCCGTGACTGCGGAGCGGAATCTGCAGAGATCTGGATCGACACTCCTGGCCGAGTCTACGGAAGAGACAAGACTTTTCTTGCTGATCTGACCGTTTGTAGTGCTGGGTCGTAGATTTTGGCTCCCAGGTTAGTGGATAGGATTACCAGTGACAGAATGGTGTTGACAGCCTCTACTACGGTAAAGGGGGAACCCCCCCAGCTGTAATGCCCGGTCCATAAGTCGAGGGAAAGAATCCTGGTTATCGGATATAGAAATCTGTTTTAACAGATCACCATCGAGTCCCAGCCAGAACAGAGTTTTTAAAGTTCTCTCACTCCAGGGCACCAGGTGAGCGAGATCAGCAAACTCTTCTACATACTCCTTAATTGGGCGGCCGTCTTGTGTACGGGTATGGAGAAGAGCAGCAGGATCCAGAGGATATGTACTCATCATGCTTGTCGGTTTTTCTGTCACGCTGTGTTTGGCGAAGTACGTAGGCAGACTCAGAATTGAACGGAAATAACAATCTTTTTAATCTTACTCCAGACAACTGGCAGACAAGGCAGATACATACACACATAACTCTATACAACATTAAAGACCGACGAAACACAAGGCAAAACAGAACGGGCTTTTAAACAGGGAAAAGCACTCGGGGGAAACTAAAACAGGTGAGGAGCACAGGTGGAGGCAGGTAAATTGATTGACTAAACAAGAACAGGAACAAGACCAAATAAGGCAAAACAAGAAGTTGTAAAAACGAAACTAAAACTAAACAGAACACACACTGACATACAACACTGACACACGCACAGTTCCACATGCATGAACGGTCTCTCTCACTCTCTCTCGTTCACTCCATCGTTTGAGCGCATTATAAGATGCACGATGCAGACATTAATGTCTGGCATGCACACTCTTCCTCGCTTGGTCTAGATTCCGGGATATTTTATCCAGTTCTTCCAGTGCTTCTGGAAGGTTCACTGGCTCCTCTTTCCCCACAGTTTGAGGTTAGCCGGAGTAGCCTTAGCTGTGCCGACAGAGGGACGTCCTTCACCCTCTTTGGCTCTGGCATTCTGTTCTATGGCTTTTTCCCGCCGTGTTCCCTTAATTCAGTCCAGTTCCCATTTTTGCCGCCCAGTTTCCAATATCCAGTTATCTTGCTTATCCAGGCCCCCTGCTGGGCCTACATTCTGGCCTCCAGAGCTTTGAGATGATCAGCCTCCGTTCAGGTCCCGCTCACGCAACCTAGCCTATCAGTTGAGTGGCTCAATCATGGTGCAAGCAGGGTTGTGGCACTTTCCATAGGGACCCCATGACGTCAGTCAATAACGTAACGTCATAGTGGCTGACTGAAAGGGAATGTCTCAGTTATGTATGTAACCCTCGTTCCCTGAAGGAGGGAACAAAGACATTACGTCCCTCATGCCACAATCTGAGGCCTGCGCTGAGGTAGTCATTTACGCTCGGCTCCTCAGCAAGAACCTGAATGGGGGGGCGCGCTGCCATCTTATATACCCGTATGCACTGGGAGTGGCTGGCGTGCCCCCACCAGCCAATCCCGATTGGCTTGTTCTCAAGATCAGAGCTGATTGGTCTCCCAGGCGGGATCCTGTGACATTATTCAATGACGTAATGTCTCTGTTCCCTCCTTCAGGGAACGAGGGTTACGTAACCAAGACGTTCCCAACAGCCAGTTTAGTTTTAATTTTCGTTTTGTTTTCATTTTGAAAAGCTTGTTAATCTTTGCTGTTTATCTCACGTTATGCTATGGAGGCTTTTATTTATTTTTTTATTTGATTTCTCAGTTTTAAACATTACTGTTTTATTGTTTTTTTTTATTAAGAATCCATCTTTTGTTTCAGTCTTAAAAAGTGAAAGGTGTATACATGTAAGCAAAATTATTGCAAGATTGCAAATTCAAACATGAAAGCATCCGAAGCCCGTAGCTTATCGCCATGCATCTGAGGATATATTTAGGGGAAAAAAAATAGGTAAATAAAAGATTTACTTGGGGCACATGGGGCAGATTTTAATTGCTGTCTTGAACCAGTTCTGCACCAGATAAGAGAATGAAGAGAATGAGATTGTATATCAGGAAGAAGAGAAATGTTTGAAAAAAAAGGATATAATCGAAATTAGGGGCATACAAATGAGCTAAATTAAATTAATTAAATTCTTATTGTATATAGTGCCTGAAGCCCCGTTCACACTAGCAGCGACAAAGCAACGCGATCCCATTCATTTCAATGGAGAGCTGGCGATATCCGGTGACAAGAGCGACAGCGGCCGTCAGCGACCGTTGGCGACCGGATGTGGGCGTGTCCAGCGACGTGACAAAGTTCAGAATCTCTTAACTTTATGCAAATGAAGAGCGACTTTCAGGAGCGACAGCCAATAGGAAAGAAGACGATAGTGCTCATGTGATCATACTCCTTTTTTCAGCTCCAGCAGTGACGGAGAAATTAATCCTAACTGTTAGCAATTTTCCTGTTTCATACGGTATGTCCAGCCGCAGTTCTTGCACAAGCCGGTGGTACTCGCCGTGCTGACTCCGAGCCTGAATGATTTTATGGACCCAGACGGAACAGCGTTTGCGTTTTTGCCGTAGATAAACGCATGCAATGAAAAAAAGTACTCTCTGTTTCTCATTCATTTTTGTTTGTATGTATGGACTCAGTATACTTTATTCGAAATGTTTGTATTTAGCGGCAAGAAACCTGATTCACTGTCAACAATGACGTAACTAAGCGACCAGTAATGAGAACGCCCACTAGCGACCTCGTCGCCAGCCTCTGGCGACATGCAGCGACAGAAGTCACTGCTAGTGTGAACGGGGCTTGAGACAACTAAATAACCTCCATTCTTATGTGACATAATATTGTTGTTGAACAAAGGGTACATTCTTATCAATCAAAACAGCTACATCTCTTGCATTTGCCTGAATTAAAGAGTGAAAAATCTGGTTCCACTTATAGCTGAGGTGAGATTGCTCATTACTACGTGAAAAGGGTCCTAGCAAGAAGACAACCTCTGCTTTGAGCTGTCGAAGATGAGCAAGAACTCTGTTTCTCTTCTACTAATTATTTAAGTCCTTAACATTACAACTCAGAAATCTCTACTGTCTATTCACTGATATAGACATTAGAGGGTTGTGAATGAAAATTGGGAATACAGAAAAGTACAAATAAGAAAGACACAACAGCATGAAGTCAATAGGATTCATTAGAAGAAAGTTCTTAGTAATTAAGCATGTAATTGTTAATTATAAATATACTATTATTTTATGTATCAGGCAGTCTTTCATATAATGGTTTGCAAAAGCATGATCCAACTGACCAGCTACTTCAATTAGGTACATGATTCAACAATCAAATATTTATTTAATCAATCATTGGACACCTAATTGGAAGTTAGAAATAAACATTTTAGCATTTCAACAATTATTAAATGATGTTTCGATTTTAAATGTAGCCAGAAACGTAATCAGAAAGTAGCAACAGAACTTGTCAAGAAGTATTAAACCAACTCCAAACACTGAATCTATTGAGAGCCATAGAAATATAGATGACACAAACACATTAATACTGTAGTAACAAGTCTGGGCTAACAACTGAGTAGACACAAATCAGAGACTGTACGTTTATGATGTTGTCGTGTAGATATCTTTCAAAGCATTTTACTGTATTTAAAAACTACCAAAATGAAAGTATTTTGATACAAAATGTGAAGCCGTTTTCATCAACAATGTTACATACAAATGACAAAATACTTTTTTAATATTGTTAAACATAATATGTATACTGTCATGCTGGTACTCACAAATACTGTACATGAGGCATGGATCTTGCAGTTAAACAGGAACTTTAATTCTTAAAGCCAACAGGACCACAGTGCACGCAAGGTTGACACTTGAGGATCCACAACATAGACTAAAACACAGACACTATAAATACAAACACTAATGAGACTAAACTCAACACACATGGGGAACACGGCTGGACACTAATTAACATCATCAACTAAACTGGGACAGGGAACACAGGACCAAATAAGGGCATGGCAGACACATGGGGAGCAAAACACATGGAATACAAAACACAGAGCCTGACATATAAATGTATCATATATACTACCCATCTCTGACTGTGGTGTTAGCCTTTTGAAAAATCTGAACAACCTTTTCTTCTTGTCCTGCAGAAGTGAGTCAGTGACAGAAGATGGCGTCAAAGCAGAATCTGGATACACCAGGTGAGTCAAAACAGAAACACATTTTACAGATGCTGCTGCTGTTACCAAAGACTGAAGTTAAGAACATCTGGTTCAGACACTTTTTTAGTTCTACAGAACAATATCTCCCTGAATAATTCATTCTAATTTCTGATATTTGTAACATTCATTTGAACAGGTTTTAACATTCTTTATTACCTTTTCTTCACAGATGAATATGAATGCTTAGAGGCAGCAAAAAATCAAGAAAAACAAGGTAAAGCAACTTTAGCACAGCAATAATCTTTTGGCCCTTTTCCACTGCATTGAACGGTACAGTTTGGTACAGTTCAATTTTGGGGGGTTTTCCACTGGTTACAGTACATGGTACCTGGTACTTTTTGTAGTACCACCTTGGCTGAGGTTTCAAGCGTACCATACGATTACCAAATCATGATGTGTACGCTCTGCTATTGATTGGCTGTAGAAAATCGTCACTACCTGTGTCAGTGAAATTGCGTGAGACACACACAGACAGTGTTGCCAGATTGGGTGGTTTTGAATTTGATTGTTATGGGGAAAGTCGTGGCCTAATGGATAGGGAGTTGGGCTTGTAACCCAAAGGTCGTGGGTTCGAGTCCCAGGTCCGGCAGGGATTGTGGGTGGTGGGAGTGAATTCCCAGCGCTCTCTCCACCTTCAATACCACGACTGAGGTGAGACCCTTGAGCAAGGCACCGTTCCTCCAACTGCTCCCTGGGCGCTGCAGCAATGGCAGCCCACTGCTCCGGGTGTGTGTTCACTGTGTGTGTGTGGTTGATCACTTCCCACTGCTGTGTGTGTGCACGTTGGATGGGTTAAATGCAGAGCACCAATTCCAAGTATGGGTCACCATACTAGGCCACAAGTCACTTCAATTTTTAAAATTGGGCGGGATTGGGTTTGAAGGTTTTCAGATATAAATTGTTCATTGGAAAAATACTGATAATTGGTTAACATACAAGCCCATGTGTGCGTATCTCCATCCAATCAATCATCACGACGTTACTAAACATATGCGCACCCACACCGCAAAGAGATTGGTGCTGATGTTCATGTCATGGCCATACTTTTATCCAATATCTAAGGATCAGCAGACAGATGTGATAATTCATGAATGATGAGTTTTTAGCACTATAACGGGTCTGATTTTGCATGTATAACTGTATAAGTGATCATAATGCCTAAATAAGTTAATCACTGCAACTCCAAAATCAGAACACATTAATTAATAAAAATCTCTTTATACCTATACGATCCTGTCCAGATTGGTATATCATTGAAAGCTTCAGGACTTATTAGTTTTGACTATGAAAAGTTCTGTATTATGTTCAATATGAACTTCATGAAAGACTTCCTCTAGTTCTGTGTGAAATTATAGAGTGATGCAAAGGTAAGAGCATTATTGTTGCTGTTAATTATTTTTTATTGTTGGATTAAGATACAGTAGCTATGTATCAATGAATGACAGTTTTGACTATCATGTGCATGAACGAGTGTGAAATGCCATTGCTTATTTAGATCACTTTTTGCTTGATTTTTTTTTTTTTTTTTTTTTTTTTTTTTTTTTTGATTGCCATTTTGAAAGTGTCTGCTAGCTTGCATATTTTGGTAATTTGGTAATTTTCTTTAATGAATTTGAAATTTATCTAGCATTATATTTATATTATTTTGTCATTGTTTTGTTTTAAGGAGATAAAAAGAACTTTTATCAACCTTGATTTACATTCTATCACATTGCAACACTGCACACAGACCCGCTAGATTTAAATCAGCGCAGCCAGTGAAGGAATGAACGCAGCTGTTTAGAATGAGTGCACCTTCCTTTAACAGCCAAAAAATGTTTCGTGGTCTGGTAGGAAGTCCAGGCATTCCTCTTGTTGATAGCCAAGGAGAGGATCAAGCGAGAGCTTGATAGGGCGACACGGAATAAAAGTGTTTTCCAGGAGTCACGGCAGTAGAGGTAGCGCAACTATAACTACATGTGAATAATCCCACCCACTCTAAAACTGTACTAAACTGCAGTGGAAACACAAACTGAACCGAGCCGTGTCGTACTGTACTGCACCATGCTAAGCCGAGCCGTACCACAGTGGAAAAGCTCCATAAGTGTAGAAGTTTAACAAACATGAGCTGAGCATAAAGAGAAGCAAAGACACAAAGCATTAAGAACAAATAAAACAAAGGCCCGACTTTTTTTTTTCTTCTGAGCTTCCCTTTTGTAGAGATTTTTTTTTTTCCTTTGTGTCAGAAGTTAATACTGACACGCTGCTGTCACGCGGATGGAAGCGAGGAGGCGTTCAAATTCAAATGCAGGCTGTATTTATTAAAACACTGAGCAGGAGTATACAAACAGGGTCATCACCGGCATACATTCGTATCAGAGGCATAGGCATAAGAGTAAACCAAGTCCATTGCGTGGGTCAGGCGAGAGGCGAACAATATCCAAAGGGAAAGACAAAATAACAAATCCAGGAACAGGCGAGGTCGACAGGGAAAACTCCAGGGCATGGAAATAAGGGAAACTCCTACAAACTCCAAACAAGCTTGCACGACTAGCATTGACACAAACACGATGAACCGTGAATACACATGACATCCGGGCCTTAAGTACACCTGACAATCAGACTAAGGGGCAGAGACATGACACCGACACTATAGTAACAGACAGGGTAGGCGGAGACACAAATGAAACACCATGTCAACGGATACAAGGGGCAGAGACATGAATTCATAGACAAGAGTTCCTGCTTGAAAACAGACATAAAAACACAAGAGTTCAAGTAGCGCTGGAGTGTCATCCAGTGAGCTGGCCTGGCACATCCAGCTTGATCGTTACAAATACATTAGAAATAGAATGGGGCAGCATGTTATTCATTTACTCCTCAGTTTACACCACGTCCAGCACAGACAGCATCACTGATAATAATGGATTATATTTGCTTTTGTCAAATCACGTCATCTTTATTAATATAGTGCTTTATACAATACAGATTGTGTCAAAGCAGCTTTACAGTAATTTTAAATTTTCCAGTTAAAGTCAGGTGATCATTGATTCAGTGATATCATCATCTGACTGAGTTTAGTTAAAATAGTATCTGTGAATCAAGTCAACAATATTGTCAGAAATTAAGAGTACCCAACAAAGCAAGCCAAAGGCAACATCAGCAAAGAACCAAACCTTCATCAGTGACAGAAATAGAGGAAAAAATCCTTTTAGAAGATTTTAGAGGAAAAGAAACCAGGCTTAGTTTTAGATTATATATAAGTTTAGTTGTGGGCCCAGTTCTCCATTGACCAGATAAAACCAGCATGGTGTGGCTTAATTTTAGACTGCTACACAAGTCAGAATTGTGCAGAGGAATTGTCTGAATAATGTGGTCTTGTGACAGTCCTGTCATTTATGAACAAAATATGTGATAATTTGACATAAACAATCAGTCTAATAATGTCTCTCTTTCATTACACTATGCTCCAGTTCAGATGAGAAATGTCCCGACTCCAGTCAGTGTTGATATAAACGCTGAAACAGGTGCAAGTGTAAATGCTTCTATATTGACTGCAAACACCTTCACAGGACCAATAACCTTTTATGGCTCAAATGCTGAAGGAAACGGTACATTTACATTACCAGTCTTTATTCAGATTTTAGTAGTACTAGTAGTGTGTCTTGTAATAGTAATCTTACAACCTCATAGTCATTTTAATAAAACTCACACGATTTAGCAATTTGTTAATGCTGCGGAATAATATCTCAACTAATATATTCATCTGTATTTTCTATTGATCCCATTATTTATGTATCTTTTCTTTCTCTACCAGATCAACAGAAATCCTCAGAGATGGAAGAGAAATACAGACGAGGTAAATCAACAACATGTACTACTGTGTGTCTTATAGCCAACAATTCAACACCATGTCCTGTTTGATCTAATTATTTTAATGTGACCAGGCCCATGAGCTGCTTTTGCTTTTGTTATAACTATAGTCTACTTGAGACACGCGACATGTAAACACTCACACTCTGTGCACAAATGTAAGGAATCATCTACAGTAGTTCAGTGATATTCAACAAGTGGCCCTCGGTCTCTGCCAGCGCTCTAACATGCAGTTAAAAAACAACTTAAAAGCAGAGCATCGTCCATCAAAAGAGGACATTTAATAACACGATTTTACTCCACAACATTAGTCGAGTGTTTGAAATAACTTTATTTTGAGTTGATGTGCAATTTTTGTCACAGAAAAAGGCAGTTAATATGTTGATTGAATTGTAAATAGGCCTATACTTTATTATTATGAAAATACCAGAGATGGCTTGAAGAACACAGATAAACCATGTTGTCTCGTCATGTTTACTGTCGTATACTGGATATTTAAATAAATAATGCGAACAGATTCAATCACCCACACAATCTTGTTCATAATGACAGGATTGTCTATTAAAGCCCTACTCACACTCTGTGACTGTAACAGCATGTTTTAGCATTTTGAGTTTGTTCAATGCAATTTTTTTTATCAATATAGCAAAAAATAAAGTGTATATATATATATATATATATATATATATATATATTCATGCTCAGTGTTATTTTTAGTAGGACAAGGACAAGCAAGTCTTAGCTAAGTATAATATGAGTACAATGTAAAAACATGTATGTACACAATAATTGGATTTTACCAAATGATTAATTTAAATGTAAGTACACAGTAGTTAAGGCCACCTTATATAAAGTGAGACCATAAACTGTATTTCTAAATCAGTAAATCTGCAAATATTGTCTTAATAGTGCAGTTAAACTAAATGTACAAAGCAAACAAAGCTGAAATGGCTTGAATATTAAAAACAACTAAAAGAGTGCATGCAATTTTTATGTGCATCTTACTGAAAGATAAAAAAGACTCGCACGTTGTTTTCATCTAAAGCACATGTACAAAAAAGTGATTTTAATGTTTTCTCTGCAGCACACACATCCAAGATGTGTGAACAGAAATCCACCTCTCATGCTGTATATTAGAGACCTAAGCGGGACAGATTATTCAGTCCTGCTCCTGCAGGATTCTGTCTTCCACCCACTGCTTCTGCAGAAATGTATGTTACCCTGTTCCTCTCCTGCAGGCAACATTCATATTTCACCGCCCCATGTTTACACCTGCATTTGCCCATTTCTTGTCCCAAGTTGCACTCTTGCGTCGGGTCACGGTGTCTGCATGATACTGAACAGAGTCTGCAATGGGAACTTCTGTAACGCCCCCTAGTGGTTCGGGGAAAATAACAAAACAAAACCGATGCTAACTGAGCCCAATCCTCGAAACCAGCGGTTCTCAATCCTGGTCCTCGCGCCCCCCTGCTCTGCATATTTTGCATGTCTCTTTCTTAACGCACCTGATTCTGATAATCAGCTCATTAGAAGAGAGCTCCGTGCATGAGCTGCGTTCCGAACGACATGGTCCCTACACAGTGTCCCTTAAAGTTTACTTCACTTCGGAACATTCATTCACGGATTTGCTCTGTAAATAAGTGAATACGATTTAAATTACGTCTCGCACACTTAAATGCACTTTGAATGGAACATATAAATTCACTTCAAACTGAAAGCATGGCGGAATATTCGGTGATGTTCACTTCGCAGTGCGCATATGTTCGAATACAACAAATGACAAGAGAGACATATGAAATGTGCAGAGCGTGAGGGCGCGAGGACCAGGATTGATGTCATGGTCAGCTGGAGATGCCAGCACGGGCCACAGGAGGGCACTCCAGCACCCACAGACTTTGTATGTTGTATTTTTCCACTCCTAATATGTTCTGTCACATGTGCACCCTGTCTCCTCCTTTCCAATGTGTCGCCACAGCAACTGATATGTTCTCCGCCCCTCTCATGTCATTAACCTCTGTATAAATACCCCGGATTTTCCTGTGTTCCCTGCTGATCATTGCGTGTGTGTTCCCACCACCTTTGTAAGCGTTTCTCCCCTGTGTTTATTGTGTTGTTTTTGGATTCTCTGTTTCTGATCCCCGCCTGTTCTCGTTTATCGCTCTCGTCTTACTCCCCTGGACTCTGTTTATCGATCGCCTGACCTCCTGCTCTGTTTTACCGACTACTCTCTTGGATTGCCTCTTACACTGTCTTCTGCCGTTGTCGACCACGCCTGTCTGTTATGATTCTGGATTTCCCAATAAATACTCTGCAAATGGATTCTACCGTCTCCCCGAGTCTCTATCCTGACAATTGAGAACCGTTGATCTAGCACAGTGCATTTAAGTGTGCGAGACGTAATTTAAATCGTATTCACTTATTTACAGTGCAAATTTGTGAATGAATGTTCCGAAGTGAAGTAAACTTTAATGGACACTGTGTAGGGACCATGTCGTTCGGAACACAGCTCATGCACGGATCTCTCTTCTAATGAGCTGATTATCAGAATCAGGTGCGTTAACAAAGAGAGACATGCAAAATATGCAGAGCGGGGGGGCACGAGGACCAGGATTGAGAACCACTGCTCTAAACTCTAAAAAGTCTTCTGTTTAACACACGCCCCAGCTAAATCTACACTCACTATCAAAAAAAAAAACATACATCAGGTGGCACAATTACCTAATAAGTCAAACAGTAGCAAACCTAGGTGGGTGCGATAGCAGCTCAAAACAAACAAGCGAACCACGCTGGAAAAGACTACAGGGTGTCAACAACACTCAAGCACCAGCACAATAGTCTCCAACCTTCTCCTTGTCCTGTCACCAGAACAGCTTAAATTACAGGTCACGGTCCATGATTAGTTCACATCCAGCAGCTCAACCAGCCAATCACAAATCCTACATTTAAAAGTACAGCACAGAATAAATAACAAAGGAAAGGAGAAGGGAAAAAAACAAAACAAAACCCTTGGCACGTAACAAGTTCCCTGCAGTCATGTATGCATTTAAACAGTCTGTAATTTGATACAGTGCTCATCCCTGCAAACTTTCTTGCAATGGGAGTAAATTATCAACATTAAAAAAAGTAGATGTAAATATAATCAACACTTCTCACATTTAGTTTCACGAGTTCGCACTTCCTCATAATACTAATAAATGAATGAAGCATGTTTGGCGTGCTGTCCGGGGGGCGAGCCGGGAGAATGGCGGACTCCGAGCCCTATTAGTTTGAACCCTAGCGAGGGCAGAGCTCGGCGTCCGGCTCGGACCCCGCGTGCCCCCCGGCGGAGGAAGGTGCGGAACAAAGGCGGAGGAGGAGGGGTGCATAAACGAGATACCGAAGGGAAGGAAGGCATATTTAAGGCGGAGACGTTTAGATTTGTTTGGACGGAGCGAAATGAGGAAATGTGGCTGATTAATCGTGCGTGCTCCTCCCGAAATTTGTTTATCAACATCACTAATTTCAGCAGTTGTAATAGTAACATAGTAATGTTTCTGAGAGAACCCCACATGAAATATTTCAGATGCAAAGATGTTAGCCAGTCAAAGCAGTGGACATTTACATTGAAGTCCCACAGCAGAGACAGCCCTTCAACAGAGCATTGGAGGACTAAAACCAGAGTGGAAAATGCCCTTCTTTTTTCCACATTTCCAATTACAATTTGTGATGTAAATGTCAACATTATAAGTGCACCATAAATCGTGAAAGAAGACAAAAAAAAAAACATTCCATGACCCCTTTAATCTGTCTGCACCAGTTACAAAAAAAATATAATCATTCTAATATAAAAAAGCCAAATTTGTTTAACCCTTTCACACGTAAGTTTAAAATATTCTAGCTGAGCCCCCAGAGTGAGTTTTTTTAGGCGACCGTTAATTTAGAATGTTTAGCCTTATTGTTTCCATGGCGACGCATCATACTTGTCATGTGACGCACCGCAGTCGCAATAGTGCTGCGTGACACATGGATCATTTTAACTTTGTTTTTCCTTTTTTTATTATTAATATTTACAAACAAATATTTTATATTCCGATTTTGAAATATGTGCAAGTAAATGTATTTGGTAGAATAAACTCTTTTATAATGACCGTGTTAGTTGATCTATACCGGGTGATGGGCGCCGCCATGTTAGTTCACACTGAATCCGAGCTGTGGGATTTACAACACGTAAATTCATACTCTCCTCCCGAAACACATTAAAGTCAGTCTCCGGTAAATGGGGAGAAGAGAAGAGTAAACTTTATAGTAACCTACACGATCTGTATATGCTATTAATAAAACATGTCGTCATTTTATTTGTAAAGCTCATTATTGCCGTTTCTATGGACATCAGCATGTATTTTATAAACTATAAATGTATGGTTTTGCTAGTACTTATGTGTTTTTAAATGTATGAAACCTACTATTAGCAGTATATGGTTGAAAACACTGCATATTTGTGATTATATGACAAGCGCTCAGCACGTCCGATCTGGCTCTGCGCCAGCAAAAGCGCGAGAGCAGATTTGAATTCAGCAGTTGATGACGTACTCCACTGAACATTCTAATCACACCGGTGTGATTGTACGCACGAAACGGTTAATGTTTTTAAGAGTCTTGTGTCTCTTATTTGTTTTTTTTAATTATAGAGCTGCAAAACTTCTTGAAAACTCACAAAAAAAACATGGAGAAAAAGGCAAAATATATTTTTGAGGGCAACAAAGAAACTGACACAGATCTCAAGGCTGTTTACACAGAACTGTTCATCACAGAGGGAGATATGAAAGATGTCAATCAGGAACATG
>JAUMHE010023805.1:0-13888 GCA_032359235.1 Enteromius mattozi | reverse complement strand
AGCTCAAAGGCAATTGGTCTCTCTGGCGAGTTCCCATATGTAACGTCGAAGTGATTCGACTGAAAGGGTAACTAGAAATGTTCCCTGGAAACATAATAAAAAAGGACTAAAATTACTGACTGGAAATAATAATAAAAAAAGAATTAAAAAAAAAGAATAAAGATGACAAAAGCATGTAACAAAATTACTAAAACTGAAAACATTTAAATTGAAAACTGAAGACATATTAACATAAACTTGGTATAATAGTATAAAATAGTAATAGCATTGTTTTAACTTGATTTTCTAAAATAACACAAACTAAACTGAATATTAACTATATAGACATTTAAAAAAAAAAAAACTAATAAAAATTAGGAAAATGTGGAAAATGCAAAAAATTATGCTCACTTAACTAAATGTAATCTTTAGCAAATCTCAAAATGAATATCCTGTTTTTTTTAAAAAATCTTATTTTAGTTTTTCATATTATATTAGTTCATTTAGACAAAATAATATAGGCCTAGAATTTTAATGATGGTAAACTTAAAAACCATGGTATGCTTCAGTAATGTACTTAAGTATAGTGTTAGTTTTAAAACTCATTGTATAAGTGTGTTTTAATATATATTGCCATCTTTGTCTCTCAGAGTGACAGTTACTGTCATATCGACGCCATGGACATGGATAAGGTCAGAGTGTGTGTTGAAGATACACAAGTGTGGATGACAAACTTAAAGGATTCTCAGGATAAACGCACACCTGATCAGGAACCTGCCATACACAGCACTCAGATCAGGGAGAAATTACAGGTAATGAAAGACTAAAAGCATCACAAAAGCATTTTACTGTGGGAGACACATCTAAGAATAACCTTCTATGTAATCAGCATTGATTTCTATGTCCGATCAGCCACAGGGGGGTGGTGTAAGCTGCCTTTCTATGTCATCACTCAACTTTGAAACACTTTTAAAAATCTTTTTTTGCTGCGAGGCATTTATCTATTTAGTAATACAGTTCATTTACATTTAAGCATCTGTAAAATTAATTTCACTGACATTTACATGTAAATGTTTTTTTATCACAAACCTAGATTTTAAACAAATCCCAGTTAGAATAAATTCAATTGTATTTGCATTTGTTTGCAATACTATAGTTTTTTTCTACAATTTCCAGGCACTCAACAACATTTGTGAGGAGATAGTTTCCAAACCTAAGTACAGAGTTGACTCTCCCATGGATGAAAACAATAAACCAGAGCAGCCACACAACAAAAAAGGCCCAGAAGATGTAACTATGGAATATACAGATTTTGTTCAAAATGAAGCGAATAACAGCCATGTCAATATTTAACGGCTTATTATATTGGTAAAACGGTATGCCTGGATTGCATATAATGGTGGCTGCTGTTGCATTGTTCAGTCATATAAACAGATAAAGATTTTTGTTTATTATATTTGATGTTAAAATACACATATGAAACTTGTTTCTTATGTTCAGAGTGATAAGGTGTTTGTGCACTTTGAATTTATCTTCATGAAGTCCTCAAAGCTCCACTGTTTTTCTTCACAGCTTCAGTTTGATCTCAAAGCTGTCCAAGTTAATTCTGACTATAAATATAGTTCCAAAAACAAAAAAATGAAATATGTAATAAAATGCTTTAATGGGTGTTTTAAATAAAGAAATTAATAGGTGTAGATGTAATAGCTGTCAACAAAAATACTGACAGAACAGCAAAATACCAGCTACTGTATTGGCATCTTTACTGAAAGAAAGTTCATACTGAAACTGTGGCTCTAAACAAAGTGAAAGCTTGCAATATCAGAAACGGATGTACAAGAGCTGCTGCTTTACGCTTGACTGTTCCACTTTATTTGCGCTGTGCATTCAATAGGATATGTCATGTTAAATTTACAATTTATTTATAGCACATACTGACAGCGATATCTGTGCAAGTGGAAACGCACCAGCTGTCTTTGGGAAATTTGTTGATGCAGAGAATTGATGTTTGTTCCTTTGTGTTGTGCCTAAAACTTTTGCTGCAAGTTTGAAATTGCGATAAAATAAACACCTCTAAATGTTCAATTCCATGTTTTTCAGTCTCTTAAAGGGATAGTTGTTCCAAACCTCTATGGTTTTCTTCCGGGGGAACAAACACACACACACACAAAACATGCAAAATGTTGTTTTGAGTCATAGTCATATCTATCTTATAGACATAAATGCTCATTTTAATGTGTGTAATAAGAGTAAATGATGACAGAACTGTAAAATAACTAAATGGATGAAATAAAACTCTGAAAATGAAATGAAAATAAAGATTGAAAGTGCTTTTAATGTCTTTAAACCGTGAGATCATAGCTAATGGAAAACAACTCTCCACTCCTTTGATATCACTATTGTGTTGTTTATTTGGCCTCGTTCTGGTCCTCATCTTTCATTGACTTTGAAGTGACTACTCTTCTGCATCATTGGATACAAATGAATCGATATTTCTGAGGGAAAGATCGGGTTTTTTACATGTTGTTGGGGTTACTATAATGTCTGAGTCCTTCAGAGTGCTGTAGTCCTTGAAACTCGTTCTGTTACCATGTTTTAGTATTGCATGGCGTTGCCTGTGATCCAAAAAATTGAAGAAAATCCCATTTATTACTGCTTAATGAGATGGCTTAGTACATTTAGCTGTGTGTTCATTCTTATGTTTGTTTGTTTTTTTTTTCATGAAATGGTATACTAACCTCCTGCCAGGCTCAGACAGAGACCAGGAGTTGTTTGTTCCATCTTCGATATCTTTATCATTGAGGATTGATGGAGGGTTAGTCTCCTCGATGAGGACATCCAACTGCAATTAAGAGCACATTAGGAGTGTTTTAGCAGCCAGATTTTCATCTCGGTAACACCACCTGAGCCATTAGTTGGGAAAGCAGAGCTATATGATGCAACTACACAAAGCTTCATCCAAATACCTTACCTCACTGTTTACGTTTTCAGTTTTCTCAGAGTCCGAGACATCTGACTGATTGATTTCTACATCCAGTACGGGATGAGACGGCATACTTAAGGGATCTATGAGAATCTCATAGGGAACAGTGGGGTGCTTCCAGGAAGATGGTGTGTTGATGCTCCAACTTTCTTCTTGTCCAAATGTACCTTAGGAGTATAGATGGTCATTCATTTCGATTCTTATATGAGTCACTCTAATAACTTAGTTGTTTTTAGTGAATAAACATGTACAGCCTATATGTCTTGTGAAGCTACATCAAAATTTAAAAACCTATACATTGGCCATATAGTTTATGTAAAAAAACAAATATCCATGCAAGTTTTTAGATATACCTATATATTCCCCATGAATACTCCACAGCCGAACTGAGGAGTCCAGTGAGGAGGTAAGCAGAAACTGGTCCTTGTCAAATATCTTCAAGCTTGAGTTGAAGAAATTATGTAAATTATTTTAATGAGATACCTTTTGTTTAAATAGTAAAAACTAGACAAAAAATTAAAAGTAAATAATCATATAAATGCTTTGTTCTTGTGGTGTTTTGTTTGTTTTTTTCACTTATTGAACCAACCTAGTGATGCTGCTGATATGCGCACGCCAGAAGTTCACCTCTACAAATGAATAAAAGTCACATCAAGTCTCAATCTAAATATTAAAAACCATACTTTGAGTCATGCAGATAAAATGAGGACTGGCCTTACTTTCAGGAGGGCTGTGTTCAGGTCCTAGGGCATACTGCTTGACATTGTAAACATAGATGAAGCCGACATGATCGGCTGTAAAAAGCATGGTGTCATCCCGTGTTAAAGCCAGTTTCACAATCTGCTTCTGAAGCTGAGACTTGACAAAAAGACAGCTTTAATTAGAACCTTTGCCTCAGTCTGTTGACACTGAATTAATAATCACACTTGAGGAAAGATAAAATACGTGATACTTACAGCCTGAAAAGATGTGATGAACTTCCCGCCATTCAGAACACTCCAGAAATTAATATTACCTTTGATAGAAATTAAATATGTTTAGTGAAATCAAGAAGTCTGCATATATAAACTGATTTTCTTCTTTCTGTGATTTTATTCATTATAATGACCAGTTTACCTCGAGGCCCTGAGGATACAAGCCAAGCAGAAGAGGACAATTCAGGAACAAACGCCCGTGTCTTTAGGAAGATGAGGCTCAGCACACTTGTGTTTCGAACTATTATACGCCGTTAAAAATAAACAACACATAAGGTCCTCTTACATACTGCAACATCTCATAACACATTCACAAGCACAAATGGAAAACCTTCTCACTCTTAAAAGGTATGGTTCACCCAAAAATTAAAATTTACTGATTAAACTGACCCCCAGGCTTTCCAAGATGTAGATGGCTTTGTTTCTTCATCGGAACAGATTTGGAGTAAGGATTGCATCATTTGCTCACCTGTGGATCCTCAGCAGTGAATGAGTGCCGTCAAAATCAGAGTATCAAACAGCTGATAAAAACATCACAATAACATTTAAATGAGGTTTGATCTCTGTGTATTTCTCTCC
This sequence comes from Enteromius mattozi, assembly GCA_032359235.1. Taxonomy (NCBI): domain Eukaryota; kingdom Metazoa; phylum Chordata; class Actinopteri; order Cypriniformes; family Cyprinidae; genus Enteromius; species Enteromius mattozi. The sequence continues at coordinate 9,373 of JAUMHE010023805.1, read as the reverse complement.
TGATTCAGATTTTTTATTTTTATTTTTTTTACTGGAGAAAGCAATATGGCTTGTCTCATATTTCAGCTAAAAGCAATGGCTAAAAATAAGCCAATTTAAGCTAAAAATATCCTGATACAAGTATATCAAACACACAGCTTGTCAATTAACAAGACGTTAATTTAAGATGTGTGGATTACTTGTGAATTATTGATGTTTTTATCAGCTGTTTGGATTTTGATGACACCCATTCACTGCAGAGGACCCATTGGGCAAGTGATGCAATACTAAATTTCTCAGAATCTGTCCCAATGAAGAAAGAAGCTCTACATTTTGGTTGGACTGAGGGTGAGTACATTTTACTTTTTGTGTGAACTGTTTCTTTGAATAGATATTTCACCTCAAAATCTCAAAAAAACCCTCAAAAAGTTCATTATATCTATATGTTCTCATACAGTGGATTTAATTGAACATTAGCAGAATTGTAATAATTTACTGAAAATTCACAGAAATATTGGCATACTGTGAGTACTGCTGCTCTGTTGAGACAGAGGGGTCTGGAAGCGACACTGTATACGTCCAGACACCACATTCCAAACAATAATCTCCCCATCGTAGCTCCCAGTGGCCAGGAGATGCGGTGTGCAATTAGCAATGCACAGGATATCTTCTTTGTGCCCATTTCTCTGTGTCAAAGATTCAACACATTACCCAATGTCCCCCCTGCATATTTGAAGAAGGTGAACTGTATGGTGTAGAAAATGCTAATACCACATCATCCTGCCAGGACGGTTTTGGTCTCTGACAGAACTGAGTTTCCTCTTTAGAGTCCTGTAAAAAGCACCAAAAATGAACAGCATGGATTTAGTCAAATTCACTTTTGGGCAAGTCATGTCACTCGGCGGCCATCTTTGAAATGTCATCTCTTTTCTAGAACTGTTCACAAACTTACAATTAAATTTCATATCTGAAATCACAAACAAAATCTGACAACAATGGTATCATAAATGTTGTTTATTTTGTAACGGCAGCTGCAGTGACATGATAACTTTACCAATTAGTGATTGGCTCTTTTGCTCAGAAGGCTTGATGGAGCGGCCATATTGAGCGTTGCATTTTTCCTCATTCAAAACTAAACAGGTCTTGGGAATTCTAGTCTTCGTTTTGGTTTTATTTTGTTCAAAGTCTTAACTGCCATTATATTTTGTGCATATTGTAGCGTAATCTGGTCAAGATTGTCCTTTTATATATATAAGGGCCGTCTGACCATCATATTAAAGTACTAATCACACATTGCTCGATTTGATCTGTTTTAACTGTGTCCCTGAGAAAATAAATAAAAAATCTATTATTGTATAATAAGACATGTCAGTACATAAAAATTCAAATGATTTAAATACATTTTGTTTGCAATTGAATTGATTTATTCAGAAGCAAAAAAAGTCCTAAATACAACATTTTATAGAGCTACAGCAAGGAGAGTGGGATCTGTTTTATATTTTATATTAAATATCTCTCTGCCACTGAAACAAAATGAATAAATCAAGGTACCCTGAACACTTAATACAGAATTGACAAGAGATTTTGAATAAATTTTGAATAAAAATGAAATATGTATTCTCCAGAGGTCTCATAATCATGCATTTAGGGTATCTTTTTCCACAAAGCTTAGATTCTTTTTTGTAAAGGGAACAAAAGCTCTTGTAAAATATGGAATAATGGACTGTCAGAAGGGAATGGGGGAATAAACCACACCAAAACAGCACTCCAGCACTTTTAAAGAGGGCGGAACACTGAAGTAAATGAAATATGGAAATGGAGTGAACAGCAATAAAGGCGAAAGTACCAGGGGGAAGAAACAGGTCATGGCAGTCAACCATTTTATGAGAGCCATCTGGGGAATTACGCTGATATAAAATAAGGTCGTGAGGGAAGCAGGCTGGTCACTTTTATACTCACCAAGTAAATGTCAATCCTGCGGCCCCAACCGACAGAAATCACAAATCTGCCAAAACAAATAAAACAGCGAATCAGCCAAAAAATCGGGAGCATAATGTCCATGAAGATTATGGGGCTGGCAGTCAGAAGGGACTCACGCATTCCTGTGCAGTGTCAGATAGGAGCAGTCACAAATCTCAGCACATCTTCCATCTGGGAAAAAAAAAAAACTTAATGCAAGGCTCTTTGCTTCACAACAGCTTTATAGGGAATTTGAGATAATATCTTCAATACCGTTAATAATCAGTCATACTCAAGAGCAAAGAAAATCAATCAAATACACATTAAGAACTATGAGGCATTATTGACCTCTGCTGAGTATCTTCACACACTGGCCATTGTTGAAGTTCCACATTTTAAGGCAGCCGTCTCTTCCACCAGTCACTAGCCTGCAAGGTGAGCATAAAAACAGAATGTAAAATAACACAGCAAAAACAAAAAAGTAAAGATTAATATTTCGCAAGGTCATATAAATTCTTTAGCTATAACAACCTCCTTCCACTAGGGTCAAAAGCCATGCAGGTAATTGCAGATTCTCCGTGAGCACATCCATACTCAAACACTTGAGCTCCAGTTTCCACGTCCCAGACTTTGACAACCTGAATTTGAGTAAATACACTCATTTTAGGGACTGTTGTTTTCCTAATCTATTGAAGATCAATCTTGCATGAATAAATAAATAAATATAACAAGAAAATAAAATAATAAATAATACAAACATACATATTTTTTTATTTATTAAATTTAGCCCTAAATTAATTTTTGTATTCCTTTTTTCCTTATTTTTAACATTATTTTGTATTATTCCATTATTTTGATTTTTATTTAGTTTTTACTGAATTTTTCCAGGTTTGGGCCTCCATCTACCAGCTTATTTTTAAATAGTTGGCAATACAAATGTACATTTTTTATTTATTATTATCCACTTATCTTCAATCAGCAAATCAAAATGATGAACAAAATGACACTGAAGACTAGAGTAATGACTCCTGAAAATGTTAGGAATAAATTGCCTTTTAAAATCTGTCTATTAAAATCGGTTAGCTTATAATAATGTTTTCTGGATTTGATTGATGACATTAGATTCATCCGCGTCGGCATACAACCCCACACATGGAATATAATTCAACAAGGAACTGCAATTTTATGTTTTCAAACATAGATGCGACAAAGAAGCTAAACGTTCAGATTTAAATTGTAATATTTGACAATATTATTTTACAGCATTTTTGATCAAATAAAAGCAGCTTTGTTGAGCAGGAGACAATAAACCCCAAACACTGGTAGTATATCTTCACTTTTTTACTAATCGTTCAATCACCTTGAAGCAAACTGTGTCAGTTTTAGAAGATCAACTTATTAATATGAAAAACAGCGCACCTGCTTCCTCAGTGTTTCTGAAAAGCACTCACCGAGCCCTCAGAGCAGCTCACCACCTGCCTAAACTCCTCACTGTATCCGCAGCACAACACTGGCTCTTTATGGGACACAATCTGATTGCCTTTAGGCTGTGGTCTACAACAAATGGAATATGAAATATGAAAGGAGGCAAAATGCATGGCAACTGATGCTGAATGACGTTATGACGTGATGTTAATTCTAACTAAATATACAGAAACCTAACACCTTACAGTCAAATGATACCTAAAACAGGTTTTGAAACGTTTTTTATACAACATACTTTGTCTGAAGGGATAGTAAGGCGAGAGAATCTGAGGCAATGTAAAGCCCCTTCGCAGCTGAAGAGTAAAGACATGCAGACAATTCTCCCTGGATCTGACTTGCTTTTGGATGTGCAGTAAACAGACATGTCTGATCCTTAATATGCCATATCTAAAAGAAAAATAATAGTATCGTCATACAAAAATAATGCATTTTCATATTTATGTTGCAAGGCTTTCTCTGATTAAAAGCATATTTTACAGAAAATGGAAACTCTGTCATCATTTACTCACTCTCTTGTTGCTTCAAACCTGTATGAAACTCTTTCGTCAAACATACAAGCAGAATTTTAAACAATATCCTGCACACTGTTTGAAAAAATAATAGAAATAATAGAATAGCAAATGAGGACTGGGGCTGGCAAGCTGCGAATAGGATTCAAATACATCACAGAAGTACCATAAAAGTGATCCATCTTACAGTCTTACGAATGATGAAGTCTTATTGCATGATGAAAAGACCGGATAAGTATGATTCATTAAATAATAAACAACAGTTATAAAATAAACTGTTGTTTAGTAAACTGTATCAAGTGATTCATAGAAAAAAAGTTCTTTTTTCAAGGTTTTTATTGGCTTTTGTGGTTCCCTGAAGCCCCTATATTCACCTTCATTATACTGACAGAAGCGATACGAATATGCTTTGAAATTCCCCTTTTGTGTTTAGGATATAGATAAAAGAATGTCATACGAGTGAGTAAATGAGCAGACAAGTTAATAGATAATCAGTGGTGCTACATTGCATTTGTTTTTTCTGATTATGATCCAGAAAAACGCTGCAGCTCAGTTTAATCCCTGGGTTTTTTCAGATCAAGAAATTTTCCAGATTTGACTTTTGAGTAATGAGTTAATTTCTCACCTTAGCTGTGTTGTCTGTGGAGACTGAGAAAATGTGCCCATCTTCTGAAGCGATGCAGAGGTAGGAAACAGGGGCAGTGTGACCTTTCAAAATCCCGGTTGGTTTTCTGCCATTTCAAAATGTAAAATAACTAGTCTGGCATAGAACATCAGTATTTGAGCACACAGTGTGTGTGTGTGTGTGTTTTATATCCTCATAAAGAACAAAAACGTAGTAATTCAGAAGAAAAACAACAGTCAAAGATATTTAACCCTTGTACTGTATAATTTGGTGTACCCTGGTTAAAAGTGACCAGCTTTTTAAAAAATTAAAAGTAAATGTCTCTTTATGCTATATTATCACCAAATCTTGAATTTAATCTGTTGTCACCTTGTTTTCAACTAGAAATTCTTGCAATTGTCACTCACAAACAGTGTTGCCAAATCTGAGAATTTGGCTACTTACCCCATGAGAAACATAATTTTTGAGTGATTTTGATAGCCAGTTTGCCCTGGATCATCATTTGGCTATAGTTTAGGTCGTGACTGGACTGGTTTTGATTAACAATTGGGCTGGTTTTGTTACGCAGACCTGGCAACCCTTATGCATAAGCTCATATAATTGAGGCCTGTGACCAATAATGTTCCAAAAAGAAATACAAAACATGTGCTTATTCCAAAATTTTGGATTAAAGACCATAATGAGAGATTTACAAGCAATTTTTTTGGCTGACCATTTTTGACTGGGAACACAAGAACAATAAAAAGGTAGGGGAACAAAATAGGGGGTACTGGTTTTGGTTCATTAACATTAACTATTTGGCCTCTCCAAGTCAAAATAACTGAAACACAAAATAAGGGTTAAAAGAACTGGAATCAGAAATATGCCAGTTTATGAAGAACATATTATTAGGATACAAGGCACACCTAGGGACGTATGGCATCCACATGCGCAACAGCTTGTCCATCCCACCGGTGACCAAAAGATTTCGATTCTTACAGAAGTCAAAGGTTGTGACTCCTTTAGGAACGGTGAAGATTGTTTGATTGCTGGTTGCCCTCTGTGCGACTTTTGTAGATTTTCCCTCTCCGCACGCTTCTGTCTTCTCTCTCATCTGCTCTTGCATGTAGGTTGATGGATGAATGCTTCCTAATTAAAAACAGATTGTCAAACATCCATACACACATATCCACTCAAACAGATCACAGCTGACAGATTCCTAACCCTTCTCCCCTCTTTCTGAGTCATGGCATGTTATTCAAATGAGTTTAACCGATGCTTCATTACATTGAGAGTTTTGACAGATCTCTCTTCTGGCATTAAACATGCAAGGCGGCAGAGTTGCTATTTTCTTCCTCCTGCCATGTTAAACAGACTTCACTCAGAAAGAAGTGAAAAAGCAAGGAACACTATTTTCTACATACCCTTGAGTCAATCTAAATGTCTATGTCATATTTCACCCTAAAATCAATAGTAAAAAATTTTAAAACTAGTTTAAACAAAAATTTTGCATGAATAAAGTCTATCCTATTTTTAGGATCATTAAGATTTTTTTGCTCTTTGACATTATTTCATTCATTTAAACATATTTCGACCCCTTTTCTTATTATCGCAGTGTGCCTGTGTTTTCTTCTGCTTGTATTTCTCATTTTAATTATGACTCTCATTACTGTAACAACGAGGAAAAGAATGTGCTTCACTGTCATAATGGCACAATGTAAATTCTGAATAGCCCTTCAAAAAATAGATTTAACTTTATTAATGCAAAATATAATTTCTCATCTTTACTTTTAAATTTGGGGTGACATATAACTCTACTAAATGTGAGAAAAACACATAATAACATTATTCCTCTGCACTGCAAAAAGAAAAACAGTTTTTAATAATTTTTAAACATTACCTATAACAAGGGCAGAATCTTCATGCATTGATGAGGATACAATGGCAGGTATGCTTTGAAAATATTTCACCTGAAATGATAATAAAACCGTTTAGACCCTTGTTTTCTCTTTTGCAGAAAAGAGATAACTATATATAAAAATGAACTGTCTCAATGCACTAATGCATTCTGAGTGGAATATTTACAGTTAATGTCAATGTATATTCATGTGCATAGTAAGAGAAGACATTAAAATATTACTAATAATAATTATACTATAATCATAATAAACACTTGACCTTTGACACCCAGTCTTGGTGGAATTTCCATCTAATAAATGTTATTTCTGGAGATTGAACTGCATGGTCAATGCTTATGTTTGGCACGTTGTCAACCTGTGGCAATCTTTTCCATAATCTAGGGCATAAATGTAGAAAAAACATGAATAAAAAAATAATAGGCCTGTTTTGTGCTTACGTTGTAATTATAGAATAAACATGTAATTTATAGCCTGGACTGTAAATAAGATAAAACACCAACAAGATCATAAAATATTCTTAGGGTGTCAGTTATCATTCACATATCTATGTGCACAGCTCTCCAGAGAACAGTATCAGTTTGCTAATTAATTTATTCATTAAATTATGAAAATCAGGACATGTCTGCATGATTTGCTCTTGTAATTTTGTTTTACAAAACTGCACACGCAAAATTAGTATTATTAAAAAATCTTGTTTACCTCAGTTTCTCCCTGACCGATTTCATTAGTAGGATGTTCACACAGCCCTAGAGTGCCAAAAGCTTTGTGAATAAAACAAATACATTGTATTATATAAAATGCATGTGCTGGACTGCATTTTTTACTTACTTGAGTATCGCCATATACAATGATACATTCATCTGGGCCGGTAGAGCTGACAAAATGTATATTTTTCAATTAAAAGAAAAGCAAACATGGAAGAAAGTCCTGTGTTCTTGTTTTTAAATATTTCATTACAAAAATGAAAAAATTCATGAGCCAACATAACATACCCTTGTTATTTTGAACCTTGTTTCTTATTTAACATGTTATATAACATCATGTTAAATAGTAATTGAGAAGCTAATTTTAAAAAGTGTTTTAAATAGTAACTAAAATCATATCTGATCTGAAAACACTGCTCACCAGTAATCCAGGTTTAAAGGCACAGTTTCTAGTACACTCAACTGACAGCAAGGCTCCAAAGTGGAAAGCTCATAAAACTGAATCTCTCTGGACCTGTAAAGTGGGAAAAAAAGATGCTGTTTAGACTGGCTAAGGCTGAGATCAGATGTGGCTGCTGTAAAATCTGAAAGTTTTTCCTAAGATCACTACAAAGTTACATAGTTGTGCTTGTCTAGCAGAGCAGTCCCCAGGCTGCTCCAAGGGAATAACTTAAGTTGCTTTGCATAAAAGCATCAGCAAATTTACTTCATTTAAACTAGCATGCCATAAGCAAAAATCTTCCTTAAAAGGAAGTTATGTACCCTACAGTGCATAATAAAGACTATTATGTGAAAATAGATGTATTTAAGAGCAGTTTACCCTGTTCCAATAATCAGTTTGTTATACTCTGGCATTGGCACAAAATCAGTCGCCCATTTAGGTTTTCGACCGATGGATCTGTCAGGCTGCATAGAGAAACAAAACAAAAATTCAAATAGAACAGGGGATTCATATCCAAAAAATATTTAAAAAAATGCAGAATCTCATTACGTGTGATTTAAACCAATAAAAGAATCCAGACAGAACATAATAGTAACCCACAAATGCATTCTTCTTGTTCTTCAAATAAAGCCTGGGGGTCCAGAAACTAACAACCCCATCTTCTCTAAGAGTCACAACGGTGCCATTAGGAGGGAAGTGGATTCTCAGAACGGGCTCCCCGCGGTTTAGAGGCTTGACAATAGCTGGCAATATGAAGGCTGCCATCTTACTGCGACGCACAGTCTCTTCCTTCTCTTTGTTCTCCAGGTAGATGTATGTGCAGAACTCGTGCTAAAAGAAAGTGAAGAAAACTTAAACAGACTTTAATAGAATTTGGTTTGGAAGTGTGTTGAGAATTTTAAGGGCTTACTCCACCCCAAAAAGAAAATTCTGTCCTTAATCACTTACCCCCATGTCGTTCCAAACCTGTAAAAGCTTTGTTTGCCTTCAGAACACAATTTAAGATATTTTGGATGAAAACCGTGAGGCTTGTGACCTGTCCCATTGACTGACTGCCAAGTAAATAACACAGTCAAGGTCCAGAAAAGTATGAAAGACATTGTCAAAACAGTCCATCTGCTATTACTGGTTCAATCTGAATTTTACAAAGCGATGAAAATACTTTTTGTATGCAAAAAGAAAATACTTTTCTATTTTGGAGAGTATCCACTGGATAAAAACTGCGTACGCTGTTCTGTGTCATGATTTGAACAATAACAGAGTATCCGTGTGGTGCAGCTGACACAGAACAGCAATACGCAGTTTGGGTCCAACAGATACTCTCCAAAATGGTGCTACGATGACACGGAGAGACACAGAGGAGATGAATTTAAGTTATTTTTATTTTCTATGTACACAAAATATTCTCGCTGCTTAATAAAATACAGATTGAACCACTGACGGCAGAACTAGCCTATTTTAACAATGTCTTTCATACTTTTCTGGACCTTGCCAGTGTTCATTACTAGGAAGTCAATGGGCCTCCCGGTGTTCCTCCAAAATATCTTTAATTGTGTTCCGAAGATGAACAAAGTGTTTTGAACAACATGGGGGCAAATGATTAATGACAAAATGTTCATTTTATGGTGGAGTCTCATTCATACGACGGAGCTTTAGTGCCACCAAAAAAAAAAAAAAAATCTAAAACTACGTGATTCGTAATGTTACGAGATTAAAGTCAAAACTACGAGAATAAAGTCGTAATATTACGAGAATAAAGTCGAAACTACGAG
>JAUMHE010023804.1:0-13894 GCA_032359235.1 Enteromius mattozi | reverse complement strand
GGGTGGGAACTAAAATTCCGGGGAAGGTTCCCGCTGGTGACGGTCGGGCAGCGCCACAGAGGACCGTCCCGTGACATCTGCGTTCAAAGCTCAATCCACACAATCTATTGTAATAGAACAATAGCGATTACAAGTACTGAAATAGATTAATCAGAACATATTTGCAAACAATGCTGAATAGGTCCCTTGATCACATAGGCCCAAAATATAATACCATAAATGTATGAATATTAACTGTGATTTTGCATTGGTGCAGATTACACCTGTGCACTCCAATATATACAGAAGTGTGCAGTTTTTATTGTACTTTTGTAAGTGGTGATTTACAGTCCTCTTGTTAACTGAAGTAGTGCTTGGTTAATACATGCACATGTCCACACCGTTATGGGAAATTAACATTTATTAAACACAACATCTGCTGTATCTGTTTTTTTGTTTTTGTTTTTGTTTTTTGTCATTTCAAAATAATGCTTGAATATGCATTTATGATGGACATGGAACCATAAAATATTGAATTTTAAATGATAAAACAACAGTAAGAAACTAAAGTGCTTATGTTTTGGAAAATGCTTCACTAGGTAAACTATTGACTACAGACACAACAGAGATTATTAAATCTATAAGCCAGTGAACCGTAACTCAGTGTTATTGAACTTTATGTGCAGGCAATTATATTTACATGAGCCAGTTTTAGCCTAATTTTTGGAAAGGCAGACTTGTTTTTTTTTTCTCTGTACTATTTTCAGTACCCACAGAAATTGTAGGTGGCGAGTTAATGAACAGAACACTTCTTCAACTCTAATATCCACAATGAAACTGCTCTGGGTGCGTGTTTGCGTTGTGTGTTTTCACTACTCACTGTGTGTGTGCATTCACTTGGATGGGTTAAATGCACTGCACAAATTCTGAGTATGAGGGACCATACTTGGTTACACATCACATCACTTTTACTTGTTTGTTTGTTGACCTGATTTTTTTTTTTTTTTTTTAAGCTGTTACCTACATCAGCAGCACCAATACAACAGTCATACCAAAGACAACCTTTGCTGGTAATGTAGTCTGATGTTTTCTCCGTCAGCTTTGTTTTGACTGTTTGTGTTTGTGGATTTGTAGAACTAAACAGGTGTTTTTGGCTCCAGGTAAAGATGAGTGAAATGTTCAGTAGGAGATTATGTGTTAACAAGTTGCTGTTTGTTACAAGTTGTTATGTCTTTGGATTAAAAGTTGTTCATACCAGAATCTTTCTACTTGCTTTGTTTTATTATTATCTTCATGCTGATTTCTGTCATTGCAGTTATAAATATTGTGCCACAGGAAGGATGCAATGTAAGTTGGATTATAATAATAATAGTCCAAAGATATAATAAGACATAAGAAAATAATATATGCACTGTGGATATTTAAAATATGATTGTGTTGTTCTGTTTATTTGACCCTCCCCTCACACACACACACAACACATTTTGTTTTCTATTAATATTGCAAAATGTAACATCACACTGCCTGTTGTATTTATCATATAAACCTAAATTGTGATTTCAGAGACAGACCTCTGGAGAATGTTTTCAAAATCTTCTTGAACAGATAGAGAACATTACAGCTCAAGTGCTTTCTGTGGATGTAAGTCCTATAAAATTATATCTTAATCTAACACTTAATAGCTACATAATGATCAACATAGCAATGCTGTTTTATTGGTTCTCTTTAGGTTTACATGTAGAGCAACATTTTTATTTATTTATTTTAATAAACTAGACTGTGACCAACATTTTGACTACGGCCTTCAACACTTCAGACCAGATTTTATCATCGGCACCATCATCATCATCATCATCATCATCATCATCATCATCATCATCATCATCCTCACCATCAGCCAACCAAGTCGAATTGGCCTCCTTCGGAAACCGTGTGTTAAAAACTAGTGAGAAACTCATTTCTACATTAGTGAAGCAGACAGACACAAGTGACAATGTCAGTTTTACTCTTCCAACTGTAGGTAAGTGGAGACACAACTATTATGCCGACTTGCTTGATGCATTGCTATTAATGTAGAAAGTTAAAAAAACAAACTAACATCAAATTAAGTTCAAACTATTTCCAAAATTAAAAATATAACAAGTAGTCATTTTATATATTTGCTTGTAATTAAATTGTTGATTGAATTGGGCTCATCTGGAATATATACCTTTGTGTGTGTGTGTGTGTCTGTTTGTGTATGTATAAATACTGGTGCATCTCAAAAGATTTGAATATTGTGAAGGAGTTCTGTTTTTTTTTGTTTTTTTTATTCAGACGTTGACTTTATTACTATTATTCTTGTTATTCTTGATTCATTACATATAAATCTCTTCATTTTGAAAGTCAAAGATCCAGTATCTCAAAATATTAGAATATTTAAGAACAATAAAACAAAGGACTTTCCAAAAAGAAAAGTTCAAATTCTTTAAATATGTTAATTTCTGAAAAAAAAAACCTCAGAAAAACTCCAGCATCAGTGAGGAGTGAATGGAAGCGATCAGCCTGTGGCTCTGCTGAGGCACTATTGAGCTTCAGCTCATCTGGATTGTTGGATCCACTGTTTCTCATCTTCCTCTTGAAAATATTCAATAGATTCCACATGGGCTTCAGATGAGGCATGTTGGCTGCTCAATCAAACACAGTAATATCATGGTCAGCAAACCACTTGGAAGCGTTTTCTTGTTTCCTTGTGTCACGAATGCGAAGCGAGTGTGCGCTCTTCAGCAGGGCAAGGGAGGATTCGGAAACTGGGATACTCGAATGAACATTTATTAAACAAAATGCAAAGAACTGAACGAAACAAACACACATCTACTAGCCACATCAGGAACATGAACGATCGACAAACAAACAAAACATGGGGCATGAATTTATACAGAGACTAATCAACATGGAATATGAGACACCTGGAGAAACACGGCTGGCAGGGAATAAACACTAATGAGGAAGGCGGGATTACAAATGGGATACATGAGGATGCAGAGTGTAAGCAAACACAAAGAGCACATGTGGAACAGGACGAGCAGAATGACAGGTAAACATGACATCAGGCAATGCCTACGGCGTGACACCTTGTTTCTTTGTTCTGGTCAACTTTGCATTTAATATGCTTTAATACAGCACTCTGTGAACAGCCTCCCCTTTCAGTAACGACCTTCTGTGATTTACCCTCTTGACTATTGTCAAGTCAGCGATCTTCCCCCATTACTGTGATATCAAAGAACAAGAGATACCCGGAATTTATTCCAGGGGCAGCTGTGGCCTAATGGATAGAGACTTTGACCTTTAACCAGAAGGTTAGAGTCCGAGGTCCAGCAGGGATTGTAATTGGTGGGAGTGAAAATCCAGTCTTTACCTTCTATACCAAGACTGAGGTGAGACCCTTGAGCAAGGCACCGTTCCTCCAACTGCTTCCCGGCTGCCCACTGCTGCGGTTGTGTGTTCACAGTGTGTGTGTTTGTGGTTGTTCACTTCTCACTGCTGTGTGTGTGTGCACTTGGATGGGTTAAATGCAGAAACCATACCTGGCCACATGTCACGTCCTTTCCTTAAAGAAGCTCAAATGGAAATATTTTGAGATACTGGATTTTTTTTTTACTTTCATGAGCGGTAAGCTCTAATCATCAAAATGATGAAGAAAAAAAAAGAAGAAGAAAAAAATTAGATGTTTTGTTTTTACATGTAATCAATCTAGAATATATGAAAGTTTCACTTAAAAAAACACAATGTTATTATTATTATTATTATTATTATTATTCATTTTTTCAAATGCACTATAATGTTTTAAATAAATTAATATAGCATACTTTGTCTTGTTTTTTGTTTTTTTAATCAGAGGTAGAAGTCTTTATGGTTGGACCTAAGGTCACCTTCAATAAAATCACTCAACTTGAAACAACAAATTCTTCTATAGATATCGATCTCATTGGAATCGCCAGGAACAACAATGAAACAAGTATGTGAAATATTTCATTATGAAAACTGATGCCATTACCACTAAACCACATATACTTACTTTCTTTACTGTCGCTGTTTTAACATAATATTGCTTTTCTGGGTAACACTTCAGAATACTGTTCCATAATTAACGAATAACTACACAAGAACACTCTAGTAACTACTGGTACTAGAAACTCTGATTAATGAATTGGTAAGTAATATTGCCTGATGTTGTAATTCCAATAAATACTAAGAACAATTGTATATAGGTTCATAATCACGATGAATAATGCATGAAATATAATTTATTCTAAATTGAAGGTCGTGGTAACCCACTTGTAATTACTCAAGTATTACCAACTTCCTCAGAAGGAATTAGTACTGATTATTTTGATAAATATTCTAAAGTGAATAACATGATAATTATCTAGTAATAAATAAAAGGGTAAGCTTTTAAGGGTTTTGTAAAGCATTGTATAATAGTTTTTTAGGTGTTATTACATCCTTCTAAAGAAATTACTATATATATATATATATATATATATATATATTGAATCATTATTCTAGTGATTCCCTAGTAATTACTGAAAGTTTTGAGGTTTTTGTAAGGTTCCAGTTAGTAGATAATTTTGCTAGATTTGATCACTCTTTAAATTATTGCTAGTGGGTTACCATGATCTTCACTTTAGAATACTGATCCAGATAATTTGTAATTCCGTTAGAAGGATGTAGTAACACTTGAGTTATTACTATTCAGAACCTTACACGTGTCTCAAAAACTTACAATAACACTTGCCAATATTAAGAAGTTATCATACTTTTCACTTTAGAATACTGATCAGAGAAATTAGTATTTACTTTTAAAAGATTTGGATAATACTCACAGCAAACTCCCCAGTGTAAAATTAAGTGAACGTTTTGACAACAACGTAATTTCGGGAGGAACGCTGGACGAATTAGCCACAGCTGGCCCGCATTAGCTAATCAATCACCTCGTTTCAAACTTCCAATCATTTTGCCCGGAAAGCACTATAAATATCCGCTTCCCGCTCACTCCCGCATCTCGCTCTTTTGCAAACCCCCCTTCCTTCCCCGCCTACCTCCTGCCATTCTGCGCTCTCCTCAGGGGGGGCAGTCGGGGATCGAGCCGGTCTCCGAATCCTTACCCTCGCTAGGGTTCTAAGCGCTAGGGTTCGGAGCCTGCCTTTCCCCGGCTCGCTCCCAGGACAGCACGCCAAACCCGCTTATACTTACTGAGGAAGCGCGAACTCGTGAATTCTGAAGCAGAGTGAAAGTTAATGAGCTAATTAAGTGACTAATTAAATGATGGTTGAGCATATATTTGTCATAATCAGGAGGCGAGAGGGCGAGCGGATTCAAATGCAGATTGTTTTAATAAAGGACAAAGTGAGACAGGCAGGGTCGATGATCAGCAAAACAGGGTTATCGGAGGCATAGACAGTAGAATAGTCGTGAAATGTAGAGGTGGTCAGTACAACAGTAAACTCAGTCCGAGGGGCGAGACAAAGGCGTAAATCCAGGGAGAGCAGGGGTCGGCAACGATAAATCCAAACAGAGAAACTCGGAACAAGAACATGGGGAAAACACAAGACAACTTGACAGTGCAATGGACCGTGAAGACACACAAACAAATCCGGGGTTTTATAAACATAGAACTAGGTCAGTGGGTGGAGACAACAATGAAACACCATGACAACTGACAAGCAGGGCGGAAACATGAGTTCGTAGGAATGAGTCCATGAAAACAAACATAAAACACAGAGAGTTCGCTGGGTGTTGGAGTGCCATCCCCTGATCTGGGCTGGCACATCCAGCTGATCATGACAATCTGGTTGATTTTGCAGTTTAGTATCAGCTGAATGTTAGTCAATAAACCAAAAGAGGCATCTTTTTGATGATCCTTCAAATGAGTTACCTTCAAATGGGAGTTCTTAGTAGTTATCCAGGATATATACAGTGCTGTGCAAAAGTGTTAGTCCACTAGTATTTTCACCAACAAAAAAATGGTTTTAAGTGGGTTATTTCTATCTTTTGCGGTAGCGTGTCAGTTGTAAATATCAGTTTACATTACCAAACATTATTTTTGTCATTAATTGTAATAATGCAGTGAGATTATTGTCTGACAACAGCCAGTGCTTCACACAGAGATCTGATCTGATCATCATCCAGTCTGTCTGGAATGACATGAAGTAACAACAAACTGAGACAGACTAAATCCAGAAGAACTGTGGCAACGTCTCCAAGATGAAGAGAAAAAAACCTACCTGCAAAGCTACAGTACTGTTCAAAGATTTAGACACTGGTGTAAAAATGCTGTAAAATGAGGATGCTTTCAAAAATAATGCCATAAATAGATTTAATTTATAAATTAACTTCTATTAACTAAATGTCACGCAGTCACCTACCTCACCAGCCGGATCCACCCCCTATGCACGCTCCCAATCACCTGATTATTAATCACTGTCACCTGTTCCCACTTACCTGCTCTCCATATAAACTTACTCATCTCAGTCACTCTTTGGCCGATCTCAAGGTTGCACACCATAATGCTGGTTACCTACCTGTTTACCTCTTCCCTGCGGTACTCTGTTGGAGTCCTCTTATGTTGAAGTGAAAATAAAACTCACCTTTGTTTGATTACCTGTGTTCGTCTCCTTGAACCAGCTGTGACACTAAATCAAAAAAAATAAAAATTTGGTATTACAGCTTTTGGTAAAACAGCTTCTGTTCTGAGGTACACTTGCCCATAATTTTTCAGGTAGCTTTCCAGGTAGGTTTTTTTCTCCATCTTGGAGACGTTGCCACAGTTCTTCTGGATTCGTCTGTCTCAGTTTGTTCTGATACTTTATGTCATTCCAGACAGACTGGATGATGATCAGATCAGATCTCTGTGTAGAGCAGCTCACTGCATGTTTGGAAATGTAAACTGATATTTCCAACTGACACGCTGCTGGTGAAAATATTAGTGGCCTAAGACTTTTGCACAGTACTGTTTACATATAAAAAATAACTTATTTATTAGCTAATATTATTACACGGCTTTGTGGAATACTCAAATCTGATCGGTCAGTCGCCACATTCCAAGGTTTGTTATTCCCACATAGCAACCGGTAAAACTAATAACACAGGCTCATCCGGGTACTACAAATCATCTTAACTTTATATCACTCCACTGTTGCTGACAGTTTGGCGACATCCTGTGGCTTAAAAATGTTTAACCACGAGTTAAAATGAAGGACTTCAACATGTACGGAAAAAGCAAAAGCAGTACATTTCAGCAGTGGTTAGAAGATGACTCGACTGACTCCCCAGTTAAAACAATTATTTATTATTGCATTATTTATTTACTGTTTTATAATTTACTTTTGGGGCAAGAAGCTGTGTAATAAGCGGGATGATGTACAGCCAGCAGATTGTTATCGCAGAATAAAGCCCTTCGGTCTTATACTACAGATAAGTTTGTCGGGCTTTATTTTGCGATAACAACCTGTACATTATGCCTTACATAAACTACCAGTTTCAATTGAGTTCTATTAGCCTACTTACTAAAACTGCTAATCAGAGTTTCTTGTTAGTTAATAGTAGTGCCCTTTCAGTCAGTCACTACAGAAAGGGCACTGACATCATGCGGTCTCATTTGAGAGCAAATCACCTCTGAGCTGTGTTCAGTGGTCCTCCCCTGGGCACACCGACTAAAAGAGCAATTTCCTACAGCAAGCACGGTTGTCGAGAATGTTTTTAGAGATGTCTTTCCAATGGTATGCTTCTTGGTGCTGTAGTTTTCCTTACTTCCAACAACAGACACAATCACTGTCTCACTGTCTGGGCTGTACACATGCTGAGATGGTGTTCGTGGATGGTTCATGCCAATACTGTGAGTGCATTTCCATGGCTACGAGGTCACAGCTCTCATTCATTTTGAGGCTCCCCTTGGGCTCTAACCAGCAGTTCGCCGGTTTGTAAAGACTCCTTGGCTACGTTGGTTAGGGACAAGG
This sequence comes from Enteromius mattozi, assembly GCA_032359235.1. NCBI lineage: Eukaryota > Metazoa > Chordata > Actinopteri > Cypriniformes > Cyprinidae > Enteromius > Enteromius mattozi. Next base: position 5,918 of record JAUMHE010023804.1, on the reverse strand, counting down.
GTGCTCCCCACCTTCTCCAGGAACAGTTCATGCCCTCGTCCAAAGCCTGTAAGCTGTCGTTAGCCCTGGCTGCCAATGCTTACAGTTCTGCCAATCCTGAGATGGGCATTGCGCTGTGGCACTCTCCGGATCGGTGTTATTCCGGAATGTCACCACCTTACATTTACATTTTGCAGATGCTTTTATCCAAAGCGAATCACAATTGGGGAATATATAAAGTGATTGTTCAAATAAGTACAAGCTAGACAGGGAAGGAATACGTAAAGAGAAACATTTCTTATAATATATACATTTAAGTCAAGCAGTGTCGAAAGAGATGAGTTTTTAGCTTGACAGGGATCCAGAATTCCAGATAGGGGTGGGAAGATCATTCCACCAGCTAGGAACAATGAACGAGAATGTTCTGGAGAGTGATTTTGAGCCTCTCTATGATCTCTATGATCTCAATGGTACTATGAGGCATCACTTATTTGCAGATTTTAGGCTTCTGGAGGGGATGTAGATTCCTAATAGTAAGTGGAAGTAGGCGGATGCTGAGCCTGTGACTCTATAAGCAAACATCAATGTCTTGAATTTGATGCAAGAAATAAATTCCACAAGACCTTCTCTTCATTGTGCTCCACCCCCAAATAGTTACTTCAGAACTACTGGCATCCCTGGCAGGTACGGCTATCTGACTTACAGGGCATTGGGAAGGTTACGTATTGAGTTGTGCTGAAATTGCTTTTCGGCTCCTCAGCACTAACTTTAATGAGTGGATATACACCGCCATCTTATATGCCGATATGTACAGGGGAGTGGCTTGGCATGCAATAGATTCACTCACCAGTTCTCATGGGGCTTTTCTTCTGAGCTCAGAGGTGATTGGGATCTCGATCTCGAAACTAGGGTTACATATGTAATTGAGATATTATTAGAATGTTAATAGTGCATTAGTCATCTGTGTAGTTATTAATTACGACAGAACAGTATTCTAAAGTCTCCCTTTTCTGTTTCTTTCACACAGGATCAGCTGCTGTGGCTTTCATGAGCTACAACAAAATGGAGAATCTTCTGAAGCCCGACTTCTTCAACACATCAAATGACACGATTAAGACCATGATGTCCACTGTGATCTCAGCTACTCTTCCAAAAACGACCAACACTACACTCACCAAACCAGTCAACTTCACCTTCAGACACATCAGAGTGAGACACTGAAATGTGTTTATGTTAAACCCAGGGTTATTTTTGAGTCCAGAATCCGAGTCCAGTGTCGAGGACTTTTAAAGGGTTAAAGAGTTAAAGTTAATGAGATAATTAAGTGACTAATTAAATGATGATTGTGCATTAGTGATGAACACCTGCTGTTATTGCATGTTTAGTTTTTGTATAACCAGCAGCTTAACAGTTAGAATGAATGAATCTTAAATCTATGTAATGCATATAAATATTTGAACTCCAGTACTGTATTATGAATGCATGCTTCATAGAAAGTGTTACTAATAAGGTACAGTGTTTTAATATTTTCTTCTTTTTGTAGGAGTTTAATCCTAATGGCTCTATGTCCTGTGTGTACTGGAATATCAGCGAGTGGATTGTAGATGGTTGTTCTGTTTTAAAGACCAACAGCAGCTTCACTGTGTGTTCCTGTGTTCATCTGTCCACATTCGCTCTCATCATGCAAACCAGCCGTCCTCCAGAGGTACAGAACATTTCTAGTGAACACTGAAGAACAGCACAGATTGTTCACTCATGTTCTCTGACATGTTTTCTCAGAGCGACCCACCGCTGGATCTGTTGAATCTGGTGTGTGTGATCGTGGGGCTGGTGTTTTTCAGTTTGGCCCTGTTGACTTTTGTCCTTTGTCAGTGGAGTCCTGGAGTGAATAATGTAGCTCGAATCAACATCTGCATCAGTCTTCTGCTGGCTCATCTTCTGTTTCTGCTCACACAGCAGTTCCTGAGACTCATACGGCCTCATCAGGTGAGAATGATGAAGGAGCACTACAGCTCAGCACAGCCTCACTGAGAATCATCATAACCGTCTCTCATGGTCTCCAGGTGTTGTGTGCCGGCATCTCAGGCCTTCTGCACTTCCTCTTTCTCTCTGGTTTTGTGTGGATGTTCATTGAAGCTGTGCTGCTCTACATCTGTGTGAAGAACCTATCACAGATCAGCTCCAGAAAGAGGGAGGTGCTTAGCAGTGGATTCCTGTGTGTGATTGGATATGTGGTTGCTCTGGTCGTGGTGTGTGTGTCTGTCGGTCTGGTTCCTGAAGGATACGGCAGCAAAGAGTAAGTTTGAATGTTTAAATATTGATCGATGAAATAAAGACTTTAGTTAAACTGTCAGCTCCCAACTCTTTTGGAACAATGCTGCTCTTTTAAAGATACTCTTTACATTTTTAAGTATTTAAATTTAAAATTTAAATCGAAGTCACTCAGAATATTACCCTTTTGTTCAGTTATTTTGTTGTGTTTTCCACCAAACAGCTGCTGGATTAAAATGGATAAAGGTTTTATCTGGAGTTTTCTGGGTCCTGTTTGTGTCATACTAGCAGTAAGTTCTAGTTGCAGACATTTTTTCTCATGGGCTGTGGAAGAAGAAAAAAAAAGAAAGAAACTAAAGTGATCATTTCTTCCTTTCCTGCAGTTAAACACAATCCTTTTCATCAGAGTCATCATCAATCTGAGCTCAACTCTCCAAGGTCTAAACGCTGAAGTTTCGCAGATGAAACAAACCAAGTACTATGCATTGTTGTTGTACTACTCTTAATAAAGGAACATAAAAACAATGAAGACACATTAACTCTCTTTCTCTGTTTCTCTGCAGGATTATGGTGTTTAAAACACTGGCTCAGTTTGTGGTTCTTGGTTGCTCCTGGATTCTTGGTTTCTTCACTAATGGCAGTAAGGTGCTGGAGATTCTCTTCCTGGTCTTGAACTCCCAGCAGGGAACCTTCATCTTCCTCATCTATTGTGTCTTCAATCAAGAGGTCAGACATCACTGAGTTTACCACTATATTCCTTTCATGAAGGTCATGTATTTTGTTTGGTAATATGTGATTTTTAGAGAGGAATCTAACAAATAGTTGTTTAAAATGTTAAGCTGGGGACACACTACACGACTGTCAGGCCGATTATGACTGGAATTTGGTCTTTAAGACCAGTTGCGCTCAGTCGCTGTTTGCAGTCTGCAGAAAAATCGAATAATACGTGGTGTCTACAAATTATAATATTAGAATTTAAGAACCTGTCTGTAACGTAGAGGTGCTGGTGCGCTGCGTGTGAGTGGAGAGAATGCCAAGCCTCTCAGTGCGGCAGAGAGCGAAGGACACGGATACTTGGATGCCAGAAGTTTTAATAAATCAAAAGGACAAAACAAAACAAAAACACTGACGAGGCATTAACAAACTAACACACACACAGGGATCAACGGAACTCAAGTAACTTTAACCAGACATCAAGGACAACTGAAAAACATCGGTATTTAAGGACATAGAAATCAAAACCTAAAGTGCAGCAGGAGTACAAAAAAGGTGACACGAATGAACTAATTAGGGCAAAACCAAATCAAGACAGGACTAAACCAATATATCACAAAGACTGGGGAAACTCAGACAGACAAACACGAAACATGACACTGTCATTGCCAGTCATTTTTACAAAGACAAACAGCAGCAATGAAGCAGTGGAGATGTGTTCACTGTCAAACATAATTTACAATTCATTATGTAATTTTGTAAAAAGAAAAATTCTTGATTACAGACACAATCTTGATTGTTCTTGTTGTGTTTATTTCTATTCTTTCTTTATATTCTTTAAATTCTTTTAACACCTGGACAAATGTGACTAAGACAACACCAGTGTTTCTGTAGGCATGCCGTCATCCTGCATTTGTATTTATTTGTTTCCTGCTTCTCTTTTTACTTGCTGATGGAGTTACTTCACTTCAGAAGTATGATTGTGAGCTCTTACTTAGTATCCGAAACTTAGTCACAGATATGTGCGGTCATTATTCAAGTGGACGAACGCCGTCGGATTGCTTGACCCATCTACCCTCAAACTTTTTTTGTGTACCCGAATGTCTACTTCATCGGAAGAAACAGCATAGAATATAGGGGAGGAGAGGTGGTGTCTTGGTGAGATTTAAAAGATAAGCTGGAGTTCTTATCAGACGCCAACTGGATAATGCTAACTGTTGATTAACATCTAATCGAAGCCATGGTCTGTCATGCATTCCAGTAAGGTCCTCTTTTCTTCATTATATCTTACCGGAGTACTCAGAGACAATGGTCCAATATAGAGCTGGGAATACGTGGTCTTGTGGAGATGGAATAAATCTCCATAATCATGAAATGCTGGAGTTTGTTTCAAACCAGAAGCTGTCTCTAAACACCCTCATAAATCCCTCCACTATTAACAATCTGAGGTTGGCGTTAATAATTGCTAGATCTATCTCAAACAAGACCTTTGGACCTCATTTTTGTGACAGAAACTTGGCTTACTGTCTGTGACTTGAACTATTTATCTGAAGCATCTCCAAGTGACTTTTCTAAATACCCCTCGGTCATCTGGTAAGGGGGAGGGGGTGGGGGTTGCCACTATATAATACTCTACAGCACACCTAGGTTCCTAATTGATGAAGAAAACTTAACAGAGAGCCATCAAGACAGTTTCTCAATTTGATTTGTATAATCGGGCCACAAAGAAATATAGAGCCGAGTATCATCAGCATAACAGTGAAAGCTAACATCATGTCTCCTGATAATATCTCCCAAGGGTAACATGTAAAGCATAAAAAGTAGTGGCCCTAGTACTGAGGATAGGAGGATACTACCTTTACTAGTATCTTTGACAGAAAAGGGAGATTCGACAGATTAGTTTCGAGAGGCTTAATAACTGCCAATATGAACGTTTTGGGGACATATCCTAAGGATGATCTATGATTTCTGGAAGCAGCTCTTTCAGTAGTTTAGATGGAAATGGGTTTAACGTACATGTTGTTGATTTAGATGATTTAACAAGTGAGGTTGTGCCTTCCTGTTTTAAACATGCAGTGGTGCAACCTTTTTTTAAAAAAAAATAAAAAATAGACTCCTCCAAATTAAAAATGATTCACCAATCTCAAAGTTATCTTTTCAACAACTCTCTACTCACCTTTACAGAAATAATATTCTTGATAAGTTTTAATCAAGATTTAGGGCTCACCACAGCACGGAGTTGGCTCTTCTAAAAGTGTCTAATGATCTTCTTTTGACAGTGGATTCGGGTGCAGTGTGCAATTTTAGTTTTGCTTGATCTGACAGCTGCTTTCGATACTGTTATACATGAAAAACGAATTGATCGTTTAAGACGGTGGGCTGGGATCCAAGACCAAGATATTATCTTACTTAGTTCTTATCTGTCAGGAAAAAACACTTTTGGTTGAACTAGGAAATTTTACATCATCCAAGGCTCCGATGAAGTGTGGGGTCCCTCAGGGATCAATTTTGGGTCCGTTATTATTTTCCATTTACATGCTCCCGTTGGCTGTTATCTGCCAGAAATATAATATCCATTACTATCTTTACGCTGATGATACACAGTTATATCTACCTATAAAAATGGGAGATAATGTGGCCTTTCAGTCTCTAGTTACATTTTTCAATGTCATTAATGAATGGATAGCGAAAAACTTTCTGCATCCAAATGAGTCAAGGACTGAAATTATACTGTTTTGCCCACCGAGTGTCTTTAATTCCATAATTAATCAATTAACTCTATTTACACCCAAAATACATAACCAAGTAAAGAGCATTGGAGTTATTATTGACACAGAGTTAAAGTTTGAAAAAACAAAAACATGTTTTTTTTATAATTTAACCCCCTGAGGTCGGCAAACGCACTCATGCGTTTTGAGGTGTCTTCTCCTGATGACGCCAATAAGAACTTAAAT
>JAUMHE010023803.1:0-13908 GCA_032359235.1 Enteromius mattozi | reverse complement strand
GAGTTAAAAGGGATGTAGAGGAACATCATATGCAAGTTTTCTAAATCCATGAAAAGAATAAAAGGAAAGGTAGAAAACAAATAAATATTACACCATACTACTGCTGCTGTCGTCGTTCTTCTTTAAAAGGGAATTAAAAAAAAGGTACACAATAAATAAACCTTTGTTTTTAATCAAACATATAGGCTAGGTGCGAGTGTCGCATCATGTTTACATTGACCTACACCCCGCCTCCAACAGCAGGGGGGTGTCATAATTTTCGAAAACAGTATACCATCACTCAGCCGTTTTGATCTTAAGATAACGCCCATCACTACTCAGCCCTGTTCAGCTTCAGTGGGCAACCGGTTTTGAGCTGCAATTCTCTCTGGTGTGAATTGTCATGTGACTGAAACTCTTTCCACGTCTCCAGTGTGAACTCTCATGTGCCTGTTAAGGCCTCCTTTTTGAGCATAACTTTTTCCACACTGAGAGCATTCATAAGGTTTTTCTTCAGTGTGAATTCTCATGTGGTCATCAAGGCTTTCTTTTTGGTAGAAACTTTTTCCACACTGTATGCAGATAAAATGACTCTCTCTTGTATGAATCATCATGTGCTGATTAAGGTTTGTTTTTCTATTGAAACTTTTTCCACACTGTTGGCAGGTGTAAGGCCTCTCTCCAGTGTGAATTCTGATGTGCACTTTAAGGTCTCCTTTACGTGAGAAACTGAATCCACACTGTTGGCAGATGAAGGGCTTTTCTCCAGTGTGGATTGTCATGTGGACTTGAAGGCTTCCTTCATGAATAAACGTTTCTCCACACTGTTGGCACACATAATGCTTCTCTCCAGTGTGAATTCTCGTGTGCCTGTTAAGGATTACTTTTTGAGCAAAACTTTTTCCACACTGTTGACAGGTGTAAGGCTTCTCTCCAGTGTGACTTCTCATGTGGACTTTAAGGTATTCATATTGTTTGAAACTCTTCCCACACTCAGGGCAGATGGACAGCTTGTCTCCAGTGTGAACTGTCATGTGCCTGTTAAGGATTACTTTTTGAGCAAAACTTTTTCCACACTGTTGGCAGGTGTAAAGCTTCTCTCCAGTGTGAACTGTCATGTGCCTCTTAAGGTCTGCTTTTCTACTGAAACTTTTTCCACACTGTTGGCAGGTGAATATCTTTCCTTCAGTGGGAACTGTCATGTTGTCCTTAAGGTTTCCATGTTCATCGAGACCGTCTTTACAGCAAAAAGATTCCTCTTCAGTTTTAAAATCAGTCTCATAGTTTACTTTCTCTTCTGTTTCATTCAGTACTTCGCTCTCCTCTTTTAGCGACATGAGGTCTATGGTGAAAAAAGACAAATACCAGTTTAATACCAAAGAGTTATTATAAAATGGATAGTTCTGGTTCTGATTCTGATTGGTTGAGCTGCGTTTGAAGCTATTGTAAATTACTCTACAATCACACACCTCTGTTTACCTCTGTTGCTCAGCAGCCACTTTGTTGCAATAACAACCGTTTCTGAGAAACTACATTGTTTGGCGGAAGAATAATATTTAAATGAAATGTAGCATTTGAACCAATCCGGCGCAAACTATTTGTTATATTTAACAAATAATGTTTAATGCCCCTTTACCCAGCCCAAGGGATACCTAAAACTGCAACTATGAGGGTCTGTGGACCCTTCCTCCGGAATGCATCTGAACACCTCTGGCAACCAACTGATGACCGTTAGGTCATCACAAAACCAGTTAACCTATCCTATCAAAGTAAACCATGTAACAAATAATAAAGGTGCATCAATGCATGTTTCCTGTCAATCCTGTGTAAACTACAGCATGCAAAGTTGATTTATTTATTCATTTTAATATTGTGAGATAGTGGAACGCAAAAAAATAACCCACAGTCTGCTGCTCAATTAAATGATCTTTCTTGTCTCAATCTGCTTGATCTCAGTGACGCCAGTGCCCTAAAACAATGTTATAATGGACTATATGACATCCAGATGAAAGATCGAATGATGAAGTTACCAAAGAGGAGGAGTCTGATGACAGTCTGTTATATGTACACGTGCCTGCTTTTCTGAGGTACAACCCGTCTCACTTTAAACTTGTTTTCCTCAAAAGTCCATTCCTGAAAACCATAGCTATCAGCCAGAACACCTTTATTATGGTCAAGCTATGGAGAAAATAAAAAACAGTTTTGGAACTGAAAAACATTTCACCATGTGTTGGGTTTTTCTAGATCAAATCACATATGTCTACCAAGCTCTTGTTGCTGAAAAATTCAAATCTATCTGTTAAAAATCATAATAATCATATTTAAGAATCATATTTGAGATGCCTGCTTGAGTTATATCTGTACTATGCTTAGGAGATAATGTGGCGCCAATGTATGGTGACCTAGGGGTCTAACAAGGCCAAACTTAGGAGCGAGTGGTCTGAAAGAAATGATTTACTGAGATGTTTTCAGGTTCTTTCCTTTTATGGAAGATGCCAGCTGTCTTTAGTCTGTAACCTTGAGTGTGCAGAGAGCTATAAAATGAAGCTGTTATCTTCTGCCTCGGTTACACTCAGCAGGAAGCCTTTTCTTTCGGTGTTTTTGGAGTAAGATCAATTTCTCTGTCATGAGATCACTTTCTCAGGGTTTCTGCAGGATTTTAAGGCTCAAATTTAAGACTTTTTAAGACCTGCAAAATAAAATTAATATCATATGTGCAGAGGAGGGTAATGTCTATAGTACCATAAAAAAATGTATGTAATGATAAACTTTACATTTCAGCCTTAAACCATTTTTTTTTTTTAAATGGGTGTCAAAAGTGTTATTAGTACAATTATTATTATTAAATTATTATAAAAAATAAAATAACATGAATTAGAGGTGTGCAATATTGACAAAAAAAAAAATGTTGAGTGTGTTATTGTGCTGATATCTTAAAGATTATGGGCAGCTGACTTCTGAATTTTTTTGATATTCTTCATATTCTGTGTGGTAAGTTCACAGTGCTAGAAATAGTGCTAGAAATAAATCTTTTCCCAGTAAGTTTTCTGGGCATTTTTACCTTTAAGCCTTTCTTTTGAAAGTGTGCATCATCTTTTGAATCAAATTTTTGCATTTTTGCTATTCCCAAGCAAATGAAATCAGTATCAACAAAATTAATCTCTGCAATGCATATTAATTGGCATGTACTGTAGATGTATTTACAGTTTAATGCAACTTAGAGAGACACAGAATGCTAACCTGCAGTTACAAATCAATAAAAAATGTTTAGATATTTGAAACGTAGAAAGTTGAAAACTGATGTTTGAAATCTTTTTTTTTGTGTCATAAGCTCTAGAGGCAAGGCTTCTAAACCGGGGTGTTTTTAGGGGGCGAGATATTCAAATGACGATTGTTTTCATCTGCCACATTTATCAACGTGCAATCATTAGGCCATCAATACATCAAAACAGCCTGGTTACAAGTTCTTCTAAATATCTTTCTTTATACAACAAAGAAATTAATACAGATTTAGGGTAAATGATGATAGGATTTCTTTTTATTTTTGGGTGAACTATTCCTTTAAATACAATTTAGAATTAATTTAACAGACTTGTAACATTTAATTATAAAAAGCAACCAAATGAATAATTTTCTGACTCAATCTTGTGCATTTAATCATCACACTACATAGTGTTGTACAGCTAATGGTTATATAAAAGTAATGATTCTTTTTATTCATTTCAAAAAGCAGCTTCAATATGCTTCCTCAGATTTCTGAATTTGATCTTCAGTTCACTATATTTAATGTGTAAGATGGTAGAAAATACTTCAAGGTAAAATGAAATTGTAAGGAGTAAAAAGTGTTTGTTGTTGTTGTTCAGAAAGGTAATGAAGTGAAAGTGCAATAAGTTTAAATTGAAACTGTACTTCAGTAAAACACAAATCCCCAAAAAGTAATGAGTACAGTAAGAAAATAAAATTTCTCAAGTATTTTACACCCTTGGATATGCTTTAAAATGCATTTTTATTGTAGAGCTTGTCATTTTAATAATCATCAAATGAGACTGAAACCAACCTGTTTGTTGCTCAGTATCTTCTTGTTTGAATCTGAATGTTTCTTCAATCTCCACATCTTCAGTCTCCTCTTTAATAAACTCCATCTTTATAATAGTGTCCATAAACACAGAAAACTCTGCTGAGATCCACACACTGTCCTGTTTAAGATGAGAAGAACCAGTCCAGACTCAATCACTGGGTTTGTCTCTAGTTCAGTAGATACTGTTAATGACTGAATCAGGAATGGATGAGATTTACTAAATAACCTGAATATAATCGTTAGGTAAAGCGCTAGAATCAAAAAGTTTAAAAACACAACCCTCAGTCGAATCACAACAGATGCAGGACAGCAGCGCAGACTTATGATGTCACAGAATCATACCAAAATAAAAGTCCTGCCTGTACGCCAATATTGCAATTCTGCTGTATATGTCCTGTATATACACTGAGCACATTGAACATTTGTATTTTTGAAAAAATATAAACTGTTTATTTATTTATTTGGATGAATGTCTTTTATAAGATGTGCTAATTGTTGTACTTTCTATTTCTGCTGATAAATCATGAACAATAGGTCAAATTTAAGATTAAACACAATTATTGCCTTTAAAAACTAACTATAATAAAAATACAAATGCACAATAATAAAAAAATTAAATAAAATAATATATATATTTTTTATTTTTTGTAAGACCTTCAGCTACTAATAATGAATATATTTGTTTTATATTTGTTGTCAAGCAAGTCAAAATATGAAAAGAAATTCATAGCAATATAACATGAATTATCCTACTATTTTGAGAAAAATGTCCTGTATTGCACGAATAAAGTTATAGGCTAATGATTGGAAATAATATTTCTCATATTCATTATCATTCATTATTCGTAGCGCGCCAGGCACCCTGAATTTTGCTTTTAAATTTTGTAACTGTTTTCACAAAATACAAACAATACGTGTGTTGTTTTCTTTAGTACAGAATTAAATAAACACATCTCAAACAGGTTTGTAAATATGCAGGCCAATGTGTGGCGTAATTATGCTCTTAAACTTAAAATAGAGTTTCTTAATCGTTTTAGCCTATATGTGTTGTAGTTAAAATGAGAGAGAGGTGAGTAGCCTAGACCGGTCAGATAAACAGATTGGATGTAGCTGCGGATGATGAGAGAAGATGAAAAGAACAACTGACAACTTTTTCTTAATAATGTTAAGGCCTGATCCGTTCGAAAATCACAGACAATTTTTTAGTAAGTTACCTTCCTTGGAGAACTGAAGAAGGTCCTCGAATACAGTAAGACAAGTAATAAATTCAACCCTGTTCCTGTGATCATAAAGGCGAGTGGCCTCAATGGCCCATTTTTCTCCTTCGTCTCTCATTTCTTTCAAAGTTTTTGTAATTGCAGAGTAATTTGTGTGCCATGCAATGGATATATGCAGTGTACAGGTGAACCTCATTGATGCATTCCTGCACCCCTGAAACCTGCGCCGATATTATGGATACTTCATCGTAACTCTAAGCAACAATTGGCATTTTTTCAAGTCCACACATTTTCAGTCACTGTCTACAATTCAAACAATCAATGATGCACAGGAATTGTTCTTTGATTTCAGGTTTCCCAGCATATTTCACACAGTTATATTGTTGAGTTATAGCAACACATCAAAATATCTGTTATTTATATCTGTTAAAGCAACATCCCTGAGACATCCCCAGCAGAACCAGATGACAGCGTTATGACCATACCTACCCCTTACGCCGCGTCTGCGAACGTAAGAAGTCAAAGAAGTCAGTGTGGTGCAGAGTTCAGTAAGGAGACAGCTCTGGGGAAAAAGCTGTTCCTCAATCTGCTAGTTCTTGTCCGGGGTAATCTGAAGCGTCTGCCCGAGGGCAGGAGAGAAAACAGTCTGTGGGCAGGGTGAGAGGAGTCCTTAAGAATACTGCGTGCTCGACGCAGACAGTGCTTCTTCTGGATGTCCTCAATGGATGGAAGTGGAGTCCCTATGATGCGCTGGGCAGTTTTCACCACCCGCTGCAGTGCCTTACGCTCAGCAACAGAGCAGCTCCCGTACCACACTGTGACACAGTTGGTTAGGATGCTCTCTATTGTACAGCAATAAAAGTTCAAGTAATTGTTAATTAATGTATTAGTACATGATAATTCATGTACTGTTATTGTAAAGTGTTACCCCCTTTTTGTGCAATAAAAACAAAAATAACAATTTAACTCTAGGAGAGTTAACAAGTAGAGTTAGATTATGTTATTTTTGTTTTCTTTGCACAAAAAAGTATTCTTATAGTGAGCAAAACTGAAGTTGAGCCACTGATGTCACATGGACTTTTCTAACTGTGTTTTTAGTACTTCTCTGGATCTGGGATCATTTCAGTTGTGTTGCTGTCTATGGAGGGTCGAATGGCTCTGATGCCATCAATTTTAATTTGTGTTCCAAAGATGAACGAAGGTCTTATGTGTTTGGAACAACATGAGGGTGAGTAATTAACAACAGAATTTTCATTTTTGAGTGAACTAACCCTTTAAAAAGTTAGCAGAGGTGCAACAGTGCATTCACTTTCCCCTCCCCTCCGCTCCACACCACGCCCACTTTTTTAGCATATTTTTTAACGGTGACGAGAGCTAACCAGTGTTGAAAGATGGGTTTTGATGACCCTTTAATATCTGACTCTCTTTCAGAAGTTTTACCATCACGTCACGTTTGTTCTCGCCATCAAATGGATGTATTTACTGTTACTGATGCAAACCATTTCCCACTAAGCATAATTCCTTCATTAAAGGATTTTGTGATTGGAAACATTTAGAGATGATTTGGGAACATGAGAGGAGCGCAGAGCACAGGGTTTGTGTGCAAATGTTACATCAGCTCTCAAAGGGCACATAAACAATTGACGCCTGTCTATACGGTCTAGAATACTGGAAGCAGGTATTACTGTGAGTTGTATTAGTCCTCAAGTTTTTAGGGGAGAGAGGACTGGCTTTCAGAGGAAATGAGCTGTTGGGTTCAGCTCATAATGGAACTAATGGGGGAGAAAATCAAGCAAACCGTTGCTCAGGACAAAACACTAAATACTGTACACCCCAGACCTCTCTCATGTTGAGGAACTGACCTTTATTTTTCATTTTGTTCATCCTAATGGGTATGTGTTGAAAAGTTTTTTTCGGCATTCGAACCTATAGATAGGCACAATGGTCAGAGCTTGGCTGACTGCATTTTGGCTACAGTTGAAAGTCTTGGGCTTGACTTATCCAATTGTAGGGGGCAGTCGTATGACAATGCAAGTAACATATGGGGGAAGTATAAAGGAGTCCAGGCAAACCTTAAACAAAAAAATCCCTTACTCCATTCCTTGTGCCATGTGCAGTGCATTTATTAAATTTGGTTGGAGTTAAAGTTGTTGATAGTTGCAAAGTAGTTGGTAACTTTTTAAATATATATACATATATATATATATATATATATTTCAATTAATTTATTATTTTTGGCGATTATCCACAAACTGCTGGGGAAAAGTCTTCCATGATATAAACGTCAAGATGACATTAAAGGGATAGTTCACCCAAAAATGACAATTCTGACATTAATTACTCACCCTCATGCTATTCCAAACCTGTGAGACCTTTGTTAATCTTCGGAACACTAATTAAGATATTTTGGATGAAATTGGAGAGCTGTCAGACCCTCCCATAAAAATGCACTGAACGTCGAAAGTTTAATGTGGGTGATTATGTAATGGAGGCTAGCAAGTAGGTGCCGAGCAGGTAAAACATCATTCCCCTGATCTGAAAAATAGGTGCTCTAGCAACTGATGCTTGAGCCGCTAAAGCCTTTAGCCTCCTTGTTAGAGCACCCGCCTCCCAAGCCAGAGACCTGGGTTTGAGACCCGCTCGGAGCGAGAAAGAGTTGTGGTGGTGGTGCGGACCCAGGGGGGTTAAATTGGTGCTGTGACCCAGATGGGAGTGAGTGTAACGGAGGCCAGCAAGTAGGTGCTGTGCAGGTAAACCTCACTCCCCTGATCTCAAAAAGAGACGCTCTAGCGACTGATGCAAGAGGTCATGGCCTTATGCCTCCTTGTTAGAGCCTCCCATACCGGAGACCTTGGTTCAAGACCCGCTTGGAGCGAGGATGAGTTATGGTGGTGCGGACCCAGGGGGTTACAATTAGGTTGTTGCACTTCTTCCTGCAGTAGGCTCACCTTTCCAAGCCAAAAATGGCAGCCATATAAGGTGTAGGGCTGTGCAATTAATCTCATGCACATCTTGTCACTAAAGCTCAAATGGAGCGGCGTTTAAGTCATAGTTCACTGACAAACTAGGCAACATTGTGTTCATTATAATAACCTGCGATAATGAACACTATATTGCGTAGCTTGTCAGTGAACTACAGATCTGTGTAGTAAATGCAGCTCAAAAGCAGTTGGAGATTTACTGCTAAACACGCAACCGGCTTTACTGACGAGATGCGCATTAGAATTGCACGCAATTAATTGCACAGCCCTAATAAAGTGGCATATTGTAGCGCTAATAATTATATGATTTTAACGCCAGACTGGAAAAAGACCTAAAACATTTGAATGCAGGCCAACTGCAAGAACTAGATCAGCTTGTTGTCCGAGTTGTTCTCCAATGTGTCGACGCAAACATGCTTTGAAGCATGACATAGATGTGGGCAATGCTGCGCCTATCTGTCAGTGTTTTTATCGAGTCCCGTTGAACAAACGTGAGTTGTTGGAAAAAGAGGTCCAATATCTGCTGGATAGCAAATTGGCAGAACCTTCCGCCTCCCAGCTGGTTCTGTTGGTTAAGAAATCTGACGGTACATTCTTTTTTTGTACGGACTATAGAAAACTAAAGACTATGAGGGACGATTATCCACATATTCATCACAAGTTTGACAACATTTTTTAAAAACAGGTATTGACATAGGAATGGAAATCCTTTCTTTATCACATTTATGGTGTACAGAGTTGTGGAGAAGATGGACAAAAACATCAATGTGACCATGATGACCTCACTCCTGACCAGCAGTGAAGGAAACATATGGTTACAAAAGCAAATCTCCTGCATTTTGGACAGGGTCATGTCTTGTGTTAAATAAAAGTCTCCTGAAGGTCCTGAGGTAAATGGCCTTATTCAAGCATACAGGCAAGTAACTTATACACCACAGTTTAAATGATTTTACATGGAAAGGGAAAATCTATGTAATGTGTTACTTTTTTTTCAAGCAGTCTTGAGGTGTACCATTCTGTTATTTTGAAATACTGTCATAACAACCTGCACTTTCACTACCCCTCGATGGCAGCTCATACTCAACTTGCTGTTCTCGATCACAATGAGAATGTAAACCGTCAACAGGCCATAGCCTCATCTGGCAAGTAGTTAGCTTCCAAAAATTGACATTAACATAACTGAAAGCTAAATTCAAAAATATATATGTATGTTGCAACATACATATAACATGTCACTCTGAGGGGGGTTCAACAGAAAATTGACTGGTACTGAATAAAACCACTTCATCAAACATAATGCTTTTTGTGTTTTAATCCCAAGAATATTTTTTTTTACAACAATGAACAAAGTAACATGAGGATGTGTTGCAAATGTTATTTGCTGATTCTGACTCTGAAGGGGAATATTTGCCTTTTGGAAATGACGATTGGACATCTAATAATCGTGCTTACTCCGGGACATCTTTGCAGTGCAATCATTCTGCCACGCAATATGAGAGTGTTCACGAAGCACAAACAAATAAATAGAACAAACTGTTTAGTAAAGTTGTTATTTCAGGTTTTTTTTGCACACAAAATTACTCTCATAGCTTCATAAAATTATGGTTGAACCAATAAAGACATGGAATGTTTTGAATGAATGTTTGGAATTTTTTTTGGTAACTTCCTGGACTTTAAAAGTTTCATAACCATTGCTGTCTATGGGAGGGTTTGACAGCTCTCGGATTTCCTCCAAAATTTCTTAGTGTTCCGAAAATTAATAAAGGGCCTACAGATTTTGAATAACATGAGGGTGATTAATTAATAACAGAATTTAAATTTTTGGGTAAAGTATCCCTTTAAAATGATGGTCAGATACTGTATGTACGAGAAGGGTCCTGAAAGGCATTTGCAAACACTGTGTACATGTTAGAGAGGCCTTTGGTAAAATATCCACCAACACAAATGGAAAAACGAGAAATTCACAGTGAGGCTTCTGCCTTGTGCACCAAGCTGGACACTTCAGAAATGGCTTTCATGGTGCATTTTTGGAACACAGTACTATAAAGGTTTCAGACCACAAGCAAGCAGAGGCACGACATTGGCATATTTTGTTTTTCGGACACAAATAAATCAAGTTTTATCACAATAAACAATTATTATTCATATATTACATATTTTAAGAGCACACCCAAATGTCTTTCTTACCTAATCTAACTCAGTGGAAACCCATAACATTTATTTATTTGAGGTAATTTTTATGCTTAAAAGCAGAGCAGAATGAGCAACTTAAAGGGTTAGTCCACCTCAAAATGAAAATTCTGTCATTAATTACTCACCCTCAAGTCGTTCCAAACCCATAAGACCTTTGTTCTTCCTCAGAACACATATTAAGATGTTTTGGATGAAATCAGAGAATTATCTGACCCTCCATAGACAGCGATACAACTGAAATGATCCCAAGTACAGAAACGTAGTAAAAGCATCTGTAAAAAAGTCCATGTGACATCAGTGGCTCAACTTCTAAGAGAATAAATTTTTTTTGCACAAAGAAAACAAAAATAACATAATTTACTCAACCATTCTCCTCCCCTGACTTACGTCTTCCGCCATTTTAGAGAGTATCACAACGCAACACATACGCAAGCTTTAACGTATTTGATGTAATCAGCCTTGTTTACGTCCTGGTGGAAAGCATGCGTTGCGATATTCTCTAAAATGGCGGAAGACCTAACTCAGGAGAGAAGAATGGATTTCACTATAAGAACGAATGAGGCTTACATTATACATCGAGTCAGAGGTCAGCCAAGAAGCTGGAACTTGACTCTCGCCTTCATCACATTTGCTCAGATGAATATCTGATATGATTCAAATTTAAAAGGTCATGGATCTGTTTGAACAGAAAATCAAATAATATAACGTTTATTTAACACAGATATATATTTTGTTGTGTTAGCTTTATTTGCGAAACAATTTAAAAGCCTTTCCACAAAAACTCTTTACATTGTTGGCACATGACAGGCTCCACTCCAGTGTGAATCTTTACATGTTTGCTGTATGTGGAATTCATTCCATTGCCGATGACAAAACTTCCAACTTCCTCTCTTTAGTCCTTATACGGTACTCCAATCTTTCCTCGCTGACCATCCAAATGGATTTTTATGTGTAAAAGTTGGTCAACATTGAGCACATATGCTGGCAGGTGAATTCGCTCTCTTTGTCAATACTTACGTTGGCGTCAAGAACTTCTTTATGTGAAAATTTCTTGCCACAGTTTGCAAGTGAAAGGAGTTTCTCTAGCGTGACTTCTTATGTGGGTATAAAGGTTTTTGTTATGTCTGAAACTCTGTCCACACTGATAACACGTGTAAGGTTTCTCTCCGGTGTGAACTCTCATGTGGATTGCAAGGTTTTGTTTTTGAGTAAAACTTTTTTCACACTGTTGGCAAGTAAAGGGCTTTTCTCCAGTGTGAATTCTCATGTGGCTTTTAAGGCTTGCTTTGTGAGTGAAACGCTTTCCACATTGTTGGCAGGCGAAAGGCTTTTCTCCAGTGTGAACCTTCATGTGGTCATTAAGAGTGTGTTTATACGTAAAACTATTTCCACACTGAGCGCATGCGTAAAGCTTCTCTGCTTTGTGAACTCTGATGTGATTTTTAAGGCTTTTGTTTTTAGTGAAAGTTTTTCCGCACTGTTGGCAGGTGAAATGATCGATAGATTTGTTCTTCTGAGCACTTTTCTGTGAGTAAGGTTTTTCAGTTTCAAAAGATCTTTGTTCATTCTTGACAACATGTTTCATCTCATTATGATTTTTCTCTTCCATTTCATCTAGTACTTCACTCTCCTCTTTCCGCGCCATCAGGTCTAAAACAAAGAAAGACAAATACAATTTAGCAGCAGGTATAGTGCTAAAATGTTTTGTGAAATGCTCTTAGACCGACACACCCATTATTTTTTTAAAGATTTTCTCCTAAATCAATGAGTTACAGGCTACTTTTATACTCAAGATGCTTTCTGAATAGTCCCTGTTGTATACATCAAGTGTGAGCTGAAGAAAGTCATATAAATCATATACAGCATAACAGAGACTAAATTATGAAATTATTTATTTTTGAATGTGTATCCCTTCAGTATTACACAAAATGATTTTTCCTGAAACACATTCTATAATTTTCTATTGTGCGTCATGTCAGAATAAATATAAAATTTATATGCAGGACCTTCTTAGCTGCACTTGAAATCAGTAATAGTATTCTTATGTACTCTCCACGTGTTGATATTAGGCGACCCACTCTATGCCAAATAGACCACTTTAAATCACATCACTCATATGACATTCTTCACTAATAACATTCATTTCTGTAGAGCTGGACACTTTATTAAGGATCAAATGAGTGAATTCAGCTTTGAGAATGAAAACCAACCTGTTTGTTCCTCAGTATCTTCTTGTTTGGCTGTAAATGCTTTTTCAATCTTTATGTCTTCACTCTCCTCTTTAATAAACGCCATATTTTCTTGTGAGTGCTTCACAATTAGCTTCTAATTTTAGTAGTCAGGGCACTGGTAAGGTAAAGTCAGTCAGAGTTAATGGCTTTAAATGAGTAAAACAAATTAGCACAAAAAAAAACTTCAAATAAAATGTATATTTAAGTATTTATGATTCACATTTTGCATGTAACAAACTACATCCAACTATAATGAAAACATATCTGTTGGTTAAAGTTAGTAAAAGTCAAAAGTCGTTGCATTTATATGTTTTGAACAGCTGGAGTCGTCAGCGTGCGGTGATTCGAGCGATTCAGAACAGTGAATCAGTGAATCATTTGACTCGGGAGTTTCAAAAAGCTCCGTTATTTGTGAATCATGTGCAGATACGCTTTGCACACAAAAATTAACGCTCATAAATGTTAGATGAAACTTCAACGTTAAGTTGATAATAATTGATTCATTATACACTGCCTATCACACTGTAAAGTATGTAAACACCAACCAACCTCTCTTCAGACGCAGGAGCGCGGCGCAGCCTTGTAATGTCAGATCACCAGACCAAATAAAAGTCCTGCATAGTGTATAGAAAATATAGGGATACAGAAACATACACATAGAAGACACATAAATAAGAAAACATGTCTAGGAGGATTTTTAATGTAGTACATTCTCTGCAATCTTGTAGAGGCTAAGGAGAATCATCTTATTTTTGAGCTAACATACTCATCCCAATTGTCAAGATGACAAAGAATCAGAGAATTGACAGAGAGATATACTGAAACAGAGTCTTTATTAATCAGTGAAATTATTTAGCATGCATTTAATAATAAACAATTTGCTATGTGCCACAAAACATCTGGAAAATGACACATTTTGTTAAGTGGATATTTATACCTGTAATACACATTTACAGAAATAAACTCCTAATGCCCTCCTGTGTTGAACTGTGGGAATTAACCTGCTATTACTTTTGTCTACTCAAGGAAAACCTTGCATTCAACCGTTTTACTTACATTGATTTTATTTTTTTCTAATATTATTTTTAATATTATCAAAATATGATGGGGTCACACTGTTAAAAAAAATCTAAACAGCTAATTGATGATTAAGACTTTTTAGGCTTTTACCCAGCAAACACAATAACGTTGTAAAAACGTTTTTTCACGTTGTGAAAAGGTTGTGATAA
>JAUMHE010023802.1:0-13911 GCA_032359235.1 Enteromius mattozi | reverse complement strand
TACCGCTAATCAAAGAACCGGCTTTACTGACGAGATGCGCATAATATATCGTTCGATATATATCGCCCAGCCCTACTTGTTGGTCTTTTCCTGTTGGTCTGAATGAAAATGCAGATTCATTCTTTGCCACAAGGTGCCGCTTTTGGAGCGTTTAAAGCTCACAAACACTGCTTAAAATGAAATCACCAGAGGGGTTTGGAAAAACGAATCAAATAAGGTAAAAATAAATGCATATAATAAGAAATTTAAAGTGTTTTTTGACTCTGCATGCATGTCAACCTGTTGTTTGGGACTCCCAAAACCAAAATATGAACCTTTATTAAAATTTTAAAGGTGATTTTCTTAATATTTTATCGAATTCCTGATTTTCAAATTGATGTATCTCAGCCAAATATAGTCTTATTCTAACAAACCATACATAAATGGAAAGCACATTTATTCGGATTATAAATCTCAATTTTATAAAAATGACCCCAATGACTGGTTTTGTGGTCCAGTGTCACATTTTAAAATACATATAAATAGAAAACAATTATTCTATATTTTAATAATATTTCACACTATAACTCTTTTTACTGTATTTCTGTTCAACTTAATACAGCCTTCGTGAGCATAAGAGACTTTTCAAAAACATCAATCAAAATTTACAACTCCAAACTTTTAAATGGTAGTGTGTGCATTATAGCAACAACTTAAATAATGTAAATAAAAAGGATCTCAGCATTTGAAATGTTCTTACCCGGCTTCATCCGCCATTTCCAGCATCAGAGAATCGACTTGACCCTAAAACACAGCACAGTGTCACAAAAGGAAAACCAACTATGTCAGTGCATATCTGACTTACAGTGCGGTCGTTGTAGTAAGCGAGTGTATGTATCACCTGTGGTGTAGTAAGTGTTGTGGTGCTGCTCATGGTGTCCTCCATCTGAGCCGTCTGTACATCCAGAGTTTCAAACTGACGCTCAAACTTATCCATGAGAGCTGAAATCTGACCAATCACAACACAGGGAATTAATACTGCCAGTCAAATCAGATCACCGCAGTTGTTTTTATGAGCTGCTCAATGAAAATAGGTCGTCCTCTCACCTTCTCAAGGTTCATACTCTTCAGGGTTGAATCCATGCCCTTCACCACCCCAGCCATAGATTTGGTGACCTGGAGAATAAAAATCAAAAGTTTATTAAATCTAGTGGATAATTACTTGGGTATATCTATTTTAAAAGGAAAAAGCAGATTGCGTACCTGGTTCATGGTGACTGCTGTCTGTACCCGAGCAGCCACCGCATCCACTCTTGCACTCATTCTGAGGAAGTTCACTGATTGGTTCTTCTGGCGAATGGCATTTTCCGCATGTATCCGGGCAACCTCCATATTGCCCTTCTGGATTGCCTAAGTTACACAGACATAAGCAGTGGTTCGTTGAGACACTGGGCACCAAAACACAGTCTCTTACAGCAAATACTTAAAAAAAAAAAAAAAAATATTTTCAGCTATAACTAGGCAACCGTTGGTCCGATCGGCTTAAAAATTGAAATGCAGCAACTTGGTCCAAACTGGCACAAGTCTATATGAGGACATTGGCGTATCTCAAAAAACATGACCAATTGGCCAATGAAATTGGAGCACTTATTAGACAAGGTTAACGGAGGTCTATCGAAACGAAACTCGAAGGACATGTTCGACTCATGGTCCTAAAGGTCTGTAAGAATTTTGAAAGAAATCGGCTACTAGTTGGCACTAACGGGTTTTTTTGCTCTGTAATCACGTGGTGTTTCACACACCTACACAATACGCATATAATTTGATAGATCTCCTCATAATGAGCAACTTTGCCTCAAGAACCATTGCTGTCAATCAGACCATTCATTAATTATTAACAAATATGTTAAAAACCTACTTTTGTGAACTAGTCCCTGGTTCTTCACTCAATCTCAATCAAGTAATAATCTATGGAGTCTCTAGATCAATAATTATCAATAAAATTTTGAATTTTGTCCTTTGGTAAGCTATAATTGGCTCATTTAGAAAAGGGGAATGGTCAAATAAACCAATAAGCCTTCAAAACTTGCCTTCAATACGAAACTTGGTGAAAACATGTGTCACATGACTCTTAACAATTATGCAGAATTTCATGGAGATCGGACCATAGGTGGCGCTATAACAGCTAAAAATGCCTCAAAAAGTTTTTCTATACAAAATAACCTCAAATTTTAGAACATGTTCATATATTCACAGAAACATTAAATCTTTATATCATATAATAGATCTCCTCATTCTGAACAACTTTGCTCACACTATAGGTAGCACTACAACCATTAAATAAGGCCTCAAAAACACAATATTTCCAGAGTAAATGACCTTAAATCCCTCATACATTCACTTATAGACTATATCTTCATATAATATCATAGATCTCCTCATTCTGAACAACTTTGCCTCTGGGATTAATGATGTCAATCAAACAGTTTTGACAAAAAACACTATAATAGTTATAACACTTAAACACAGTGTTGTGTAAGAAGTTGCAATTAATAACCACTAGATGGCAGCGGAAGACCACTAATGGGCTGATTAAACTGTGCTGTTCATGTTTGCTGATAGAGACATTATAAAATTTCTATTATAACATTAAAAATCACATTTAATTAAAGTTTACCATTTTGCTTATACACTTTTTTTTTTTTTTTTTTTTACAAATTATCCAGATAATCATTACAGTGAAACCTGAAAATAACATATAAACTCTTTAAAAGAGAGAAGACTTGCAATAACTGTCACCTTTCATTTATTTCAAATATCTAAAATTGCAACACAATGTGTGTGAATGTATGCCCGTGTATGTGTGTGCGTTTGAATTAATATAATAGTTTATCCATTTCATTTCTGTGTCTATGAGCCTATTGTCCATTTTCGGCGTGCTTCGGTGTCAGCCATACACTCAGGTTGCCTTATACAACCTCAATGGCCTTAACAACGCTTGAACCCCGGTAATTGCTGCTTGCAGCTATATTTATGCTTTGATTTTGTTTGTTTGCTTACCTTCTTGACCTTGACCTTCTCTGCTTTCTCTTCTTTGTCGCATTTCTTGGAGCTACGCTGGAGTTCTTTGGCTGCAAACTTGAGGTTAAACAAATTCTCTGAAGTCAAAAGTCAAGGAAAAACTTTAAAAAGGACCGCAGTGTTTGTGTTATTATCCGAAACCTTCAACAGATTTTAAAGAATATGCACACACCTTAACACTGTAAGAATGACATCATAAACAAACAAAGTACACCGTCTCGAAACTGAACAAACCAGTCTGACAGGCTGGGCTGAGACTTTACGTAATTCTACGTCACAGTCGTACCTGGCGGAATTTGACGATGTTTTTGATAACGCAATTATTAAAATGATCACTTTTAACTATATAGACAGAGAAAACAGTACGGGGAGCTCACACACTGGTTTAACTTACCGACTTAACATCGTTTTACTACGCTAACGTTAACATACTAAAACCTATTCTCTAACGTTACCTCCACTGTCGAGAAAAGACATCCCAACGGCTATATAAGACGACCCGACCTATTAGTATATACTAAAATGTCGCCAACAGAGAGTTAAACCCATAAATAACTAAAAGTAAGATTAATTATGGTCCCATCGACAAAGTGAATCTCGGGCCCGACCACTTCAGTCCGCGAGGATGCTTTCCATGTTAGACATAATAATCCGGCTCGGCTGCTGTCTGCTGCTTCTTCAACAAGTGTGGCGATTAGACAGAGGTAGCTTTCAGTCCAGTCTTCGGCAAACTCTTCGTGTGGATCACTAACTGTCCCCCGCTCTGTTTGTTGTAATTTTCCTGTATTCACTTCCGGCTTCTCCAAACAACTGGAGTGATGTCACAGTCATGCGCTCAGGTCAGCGATCGCGTTGATGTCACGGGCAAAACAGCCAAAGAGAAACATATCGCGCTGACTGACTTACTTTTGGCTGGTAGAGATCAGATAGAGACTAATCACAGTTTTACACCTTTATTATAAAAACAATTCAAAATGTGTAGAAAAAAAAGGACACATACGTTAACGACATCTAACATTATGACCATCTTCACTCTTATTGTCAACTGAACAGATCGAGGCTGTCACATGACAACAGATCCCTGATACAAAAGAAAAAAAAACATGAGAAATGAAAAGGAAATTAATAGACAAAATGAACTCATCTAGTCAACTCCTTTCTAAACAAACAGAACCTCACAGAACCTGAGGAGGTTAATGCTGAATCTTGATTGGCTGGGAAACATCTTTTAAACAGGTGAGGACAAGCAGTTCAGGGGTTGGATGGCGAGGGTGCTTTCCAACATCCCAAAATAGTGCAAAAAATAAAAAAAGAGAAAAAACGAAAGCAAGAATGAGGGATAAACAGGAGAGAGAGAGAGGGAAACAGAAGTACCAACGTTTTCAAAAAGTATTTTTGTACACAGCCATTAACACCACAAACCTAACTCAGATTCAACTTATAATCTCTTCAATTTCTAATGCTTTGTTTTCATCCTGAAAATACACCAGTAAACACATTAGCATTGATTACATGAGGTTTTCATAGAGGGTTCCTTGTTGTCTTCCTTGTTTTAAAACATAACAGCCTTTTCAGCTTTTCACGATAATGGCGTAGAGAAAAAAAACCAATGCAAAAATTAAAATAAAAAAAAGTTGAGAAAATAAACAGTCTGTTGCTCTTCAGATAGCTTCAATTTACATTATATCTGAACCAGTCAGAGTCCAGGATTCAGACATCACCTCACATCCACCAATCAGCTGCCACATATACTTGACATAAAATGTGCAAACATTATCAATACTACTCCTTACTGCGAGATAAGAATGAATCAAAGTGTATCATACAAGAGTGGAAAAATATAAATATATTCTGTAAAAACAGTCTGAAGTGTTTTTGTGTATTTGAACAAGAGAAGGGAGAAGTGCATTTTCTCCTACATTTCCCATAATCCTCCTCGTGCCTGTCCTCAAATGAATGAGGATTACCATGAGTGATCTGGTAGTAGTTAATGCATCTCAGAGGTTGCAGCACCTGCACCAAAATTTAATATATTATTGAACAGAGGTAAATGCATAACCTGATTTTATAGTAAAGTCAAGTCAGTTGAATTACATGGTAAACTAAAGTGTTCTCAATGACCCCCCATGTTTAAAAAAAAAAAAAAGGTGGGGGGATGTGAAAAGAATGCGAGAGGAGAGCAGCACCATCTTTCTGACAGAATAGATTCCTCGGAGTGAAAGAAGCCAGAAACAGGAGGAAGGGAGAATGAACAGAAAGAGGGGAGGAAAGTTGACTCTTTACCGCTCTGGACCAGAATAAGGCAGAGGTGGCTGATTAGTTGATGGCCTGGTAGTTTTTGTGGAAGCCACAGAGAAGAGAGAGAGAGAGAGAGAGCACCACAGTCCAGGAAGAGTCATGAACAACAAGTTTCAGAGACAACAACAACAACAACAGTAAAAAACAAAAAGAGACAGTACTAAAAACAAAATCCCTGCAGTGTCGCTGTAGTGAGTCTGTGGAAAGATCATAAAATGTCAATGTGTCCAGCCCATGAGATGGCTGACCCTTGCACGCTCAGTCATGCGGCGGACCCTTCCAGAACGCGACATTCCTAGATTCAGCGGGTCCGTCGTCAGCCCCTCGTCCTCAGAGTCATCATTGTACAGAACAGTCCTTCGACCCTGGTTACGAGTGTTAACCCGCCCTGACTTCAGAGTCCTTTGATTTGATCTCTGACTTCCAGTTTTTGTTGAGGATGAAATGACATCGGTGTCTTCCTCCTCCTCCTCCTCCTCCGACTCCTCCTCTTCCTCATCAAGCTCCTCCTCTTCCTCCTCTGGTTCCTCCTCTTCGGGTTCTTCTTCTTCCTCGTGGTCCTCCTCTTCTTCTTTTTCATTTGTTCGTCGTGCTCGTTTTACAGGAGTTGTTTGCACTTCTCCTTTGCGCTTTCGTTTTGTGTTATCGACGGAGGCCACGGGTGCTGCTGCTTTGCCTTTGTCTTTGTGTTGCGGGGCTTTGCTGTAGTCGTGATCGCCGCCGTCAGCAAAGGCGCCCGCCTCAGCCCCACTGTCGTCACTCTCAGACGAAGACGATGAGGTTTTGGAAGAGGATGACGATGCAGATGTCGAGGATGATGATGAGCTGGTGCTCTCGCATTCAGAGACCTCTCCCTCTTCAGTTAAAGCAGCCCTTCTCCGACGTGAACTTCGACCTCCGTTTGGCAGTAAGCCCTGGCCACCTGTATATAGAAGCAAAGAGGAAACAATTTCAGGGTCAAATTAAAAGGTTTCTTTGCAATATACACTACGATTCAAAAGCTTGTGGTTGGTAAGATTTTTTTTTCATGCATTTAAAAGAAGTCTCACCAAGGCTGCATTTGATTAAAAATACAAACAGAAAAGTAATAATAATTGTCAAACTGTTATTTTTTAAAAATATAATTTATTCCTTTGATGGCAAAGCTGATTTTTCAGCATCATTACTCCAGTCGGTGTCACCTGATCCTTCAGAAATCATTCTAATATGTGATTTGCTGCTTAAAATTATTTTGTGTAAACGGAGATGTTTTTCTTACTTAAAAGATCAAAAGAACAACTTTAAATCAGAAATCCATGAAAAAGTCCTTGCTGAATAAAAGAATGCATTACTTAGGAAGATTCTTATTTAACCCATGCTTTTGAAAGGTAGTGGATGTTTGTTTGTGTATGAGTGTGTACCTGAGGATTTGTTTGGTGCAACACGGCTGCGCGTAACTCTGTTGGCTCCTGCCTGCTCTGATGAAGAGGACATGGAAGATGAGGAGGAAGAGGATGAGGATGAAGAGGACGGCTGACTGTCTTCATCGACTTGTGCAACATTTGAATCTGGTGAACGAAATGAACACTATTTAGAATGCACATAAACTAAATTCACCATTATGATGATCATTTACGATTCTATTCCAGTGGTTGATTTTAGACAACCCCAATTTGGAAAGAAAATCCATGTCGAACTCTCTTACCTTGAGAAGATTTTCGTGAGCGGCCTTTGGGAACCTGGGAAGTTTTCTTTCCCGATTTCTGTTTCCCTTTTGGACTGCAAAAACACAGGTTTAAAAAAAGGGTAAAAATCTATGAGAACTCTGTACTATGGATTTGATAGTGGGTGTCTGTGTTTTACCTGTTGGGATAGGAGCTCTGTAATCTCTTGCTGCAACTGAGTCTCTGTTGACTCCTACGTTGATTCTGAACTGCAGATTTGTAGTCTGAGATTATGGGAATGATCTGATTCTCGAAGGACGCAGAGAGACTCAGAGTCATACTGTAGATCTAAACAACAAAGAGAGGCAGAGTTTTTTTCTTTTTTAATTTACATTTCTTAAAATTTAATTTATTCCTGTGAAGACAAAGCTTAATTTTCAGCATCATTACTCTTCTGTGTCACATGATTCTTTAGTAATCATTCTAATATACTGATTTGTTGCTTTAGAAATACTTATCATCAGTGCTGAAAACAGCTGCGCTTTTGTGGATTTTTTTTTTTTAACAAAGTCTGTCTCTTTTGATCAATTTAATGTGTCTTTTCTAGACAAAAATATTTGTCTTTCAAAAAGCCTGAAAATGAATACAACTAACTTAGTAATAAATTAATTGTAATATCTGTCTATGAGTGTGTTCATTTAACAGCTAGAAAAAAGGTGGGTTCTTATCTTACTCGAGACTTCTTGTTGGGCGTGTAAGCCTTTGAATTACTGAAGATAAGGCGTACGTCTTTGGCAAACTCCATGGGATTCTCATAGTTCCCACCTGTCAGGGTCTCAGAGACTGTGCCTAAATCCATAGGAGTGTCTATAATATCCCGATAATCCTGATACATAGAGAGAGAGAGAAATTAGGCGTGAATGATTTCCATCATGGAAAACAAGCATAATGTTAAAGGGAGTGAACAGAAAACGATGGTGAATGTGAAAAAAAATAACATACAGCTCTGCACAGTTTAGTTCCAACCTTAATCAAACACACCTGATCCAGCTAATCAAGCTCTTCAGGATTACTATTACTGGTTGGAGCTAAACTCTGCAGAGCTGTGGCCCTCCAGGAATTGAGTTTAAGACCACTGGCGCTGAGGGAAGTACCTGGTAAGTGAAGAGGTCGACAGGCTGGCGAAAAGGCTCTGAATCTGAGCTTGCTATCATTCTCCTCAGAAGGTCTTTGCACTGCCCGTGCCATGCGTTGATATCCAGGACCACTCCACGCTTCTGAGGCACGTTATTGGACCTCTGAAAATGTTGGAGGATGTTAGAGAAAACATAGCTGGTACTGTAACACTTCATAGTAAATTAATTGTAAGTTGAACTATCTCACCCTCTGACCAGTGGAGGTGCCAGGAGTGTCTGAGTCCACATCCACAGTCTCCTACAAAGAAAACAAAAGCTGTTTAATATAGAGGTGTCCAATCCTGGAGGGTCAATGTCCTGCTCTATACACACACAAACACACTTACTTCTTCCTCGCTGCTGAATTCACTCATCATCTTATTGTAGAGATCCAAGATATCAGTACAGGTCTGATCCCTGCAGACACACATGCACATTAACAGAGAAAATGATCACTGAGCTCAGCAGGTGAACTACAGGAATCATAACCAATATGAATGAGGGACTTAATTCTCTGACCTGATGAAACGCAGCAGGACGCTGCTGACCGTTTTGGCTGCTTTGACGATAGGGCTCTGCGGTTCGTTAAATGTTCGAGCGTTGTGTTCAATGTAACGCACCTCCCACATTAGTGCTGAGATCCGCCTACACATACAGAGACATGTGAGAGACTCCAACATTTGTATTTGTGAAGACCTAGAGGGCTCATTTTAATATTGATGTTTGATGCTGCGGTCAGTAGCCTAAAGGATGGTGTGTACCTGTAGAAACGGTGCACTAATCTTGTTCTGATGGCGCTGAGGTCAGTAAGATAGGCCACAACAGTGCAGTACAGTGGATATTCCCTCAAATCTACAGGGCAGGAAAACGCCTTTGCCACATCTGTAAAACACACAAGAGTAAAATATAGCAAGAAACATGATTTAATAGTCATAGATAATTGCATTATGTCTCTATAGCAAGTAGTAGTTTAAAACAATAAAGTATAAAATCACTAAAGCATCTGTATTTGATCACATCACGTCATTGTCCAGCATAATTTATTTGGTCTTTTCAGTTATTCAACACATATACAATTATACAATTTCGGTTGCTGAACATTTGGAGCATCCCTAAAAATTAGCAACACTATTTAGATACAATTTTAAATAGTCCAGTGTTATTGGCAAGTTTACAATATTTTGACTCAATTAAGTAATTGGTTAAATGCAAGTATTTGACTTTAAAGACTACAGAGATACAATTATTAAGGTGGTGATAGAAATTGTTTGCACAAATGTACAAAATGCATCTGGAAAAGACTGACTTAATTAAACAGGGATGTATTAGATTGCTGAAATTTGCTCAGAAGTGAAAGCAAAATAAAAATATTTATAATGTTAAAAATGTCCATTTCAAATAACTGCTGTTCTTTCAAACTTTGTTCAAAGAATCATGATGCATTAGGATTTCCAAAAAAACAAAAAAAAAAACCCAATGGTTTTCAACATCAAGTACAAAATCCTCACATCAGAATAATTTCTGAAGAACCATGTGACAAAATTCAGCTTTTACCTGTCATTAAAAGAACACATTACATTTTAAAATATATTAAATATATTAGATATATATTAAATAGTTTATAAATATATTAGATAGTTATTTCACAATATCGGGCTATTTTTATTAAATGGATTCAAAAATGGTGTATTACCTAAATTAATACAATTAATCATTTAAAAAGCTTTATTTTATACTTTTGTTTTTAATTTTCTGAATGATATGCAATTAGATGCCTGAAGCACAGTTCTCCTAATTTGCATGTTCGTACATGAATAACTACTTTTAAAAAAACCTTTTCTCGACTAATAAGTATACTAATTAAATATATTAATAACCATTTCATATCTTTAACAAAGGCTTTCAGCAGTGATCTAATTTTGCTTTGGTATTAAAATTGACTCAAGTCATAAAAGGTAATTGTACTGGTAAGACACTAAATTCAATATTTCCAACAAATCCTATAAGCAGTTTTAGGTGGTTTGTCCTCAATTGCCATACCGAGTGTTAGCAGCTGATCTATGGCTGTGATGACTCTCTCGCACTCGTCATCTCGTGTGTCCAGTCCCCACTCTCCCTCCTGAGGGGTGTACAGCAGGGCCTGCAGCTCGTCCTCTGTGACTGGGACACTGCCCCCGTGCTCCTCTGGAAGTGGAGCTGTAGATGGTCAATCACATCATTAGATATGCCAGAACGTGACTGGCTGATTTAGCATCAGATTTTAAGCGTGTCAGTACCTTCTTCAGGTACGGGCTCTATATCCCACGGACTCATTTTCTCCCTCTCTCCATTATCCCACCTGCAAAATAACACACACTAATTACTCAAAAGATTTACAGCAATAATAAGCCAGTGGTTTAACTCTGTACTCTGGTAGAGCAGTGATCAAATTTACGCACCTGACAATGTAGCACTGAAAGAGGCTGTCTGGATAGTCCGATTGAAATGGCTCCTGACACTCCACCGATCCGAACCACCAAGCATCATCAATGATGCTCCTGAAATGCTGACCTGAATACAGATATTCACAGCTGTTTTTCGCTACTTGCATGCTATTTTATGAACATAATAAAATATTTGTTTATACCACTGCAGAATTTATAATAATCTATAATAGCTACTAATCCTGCATGCTTTATAGCATTTCAATGCAGTTAAAATGTTTTATGGATGATTGATTACTGGCACAAATCAGAAGAACCCAGTCAACCCACCTACAAGTCTCATTTTCTCATTCAGACCCCTTCTCACTAACTGATCCACCAAGTAATGATGCTCATTCACTTAAAGTGACAACCTGCCTTTTTTCAGCAGGTCACATGATTTAAGCCATCATTTACAGCCTAAGTGCAAACAAACATGGGTAGAGGTTTGCTCAGTGACTCTTGCATATACCACAGATTAAAGCACAAACACACCAGGCTGCCAGTTGCGTTCTTTGGCCTCATTATAAAACTGTTGTAGCACCAGAAAGTCAATGACATCAGGCATATCATGATACCTAAAGAGAGACACAAAGACAGCTATTAACTCCTATTCATGATCAAAAACTATCCTAATATCTATTTTAAACGTATTCGTCACAATAATATAGTATAGTAACTTATTATGCTTTTCCAACACCAATGGTAAAGTAATAAATAAATAAAATAAGACAATGTGCTTGTGTGATTTTGAGAGAATAAGTGTACATACTTCAAGCTGAAGGATTCGTTGGTCATTTTCCCTGAGGTGGGGTCCAGGAGAGCCAGTTTGAGGCAGCACAGAGTGGGCGGCCCGACTTCATATTTAATACCCACTACCTTTACAGACTCCTGATCCTAGGAGAACACACAGACAAAATACTTTCATGTTCCTGTCTGGATGCAGAATGCGCCAACCACTGTAATTCAAACTAAATTATGCCTAATAACGAGTGGGAATGGTGATGAGAGAGAAAAATAATCCCCTTACCCGGAGGTTCAGGCGGTTCCAGGGCTGTTTCTGAGGGTTGATGCTGTAGGCTTTGGCACGGCACACGGCTCGGACATATGCTTGATGTCCCTGACGGAAATATATCAGCTACAGAGGAGCAAAGAGAGAGCAATGGCTTAAAGATGTGCATGTATGATGAAAACATTTGTACTTACTTGTGGTTATTTAGTGTATGCCTATATTTATTAAAGGGACTCACCTCATCTCCCATTTGAGGTACAAAGGGTGATCGTCTTGGAATGGTCTCCATGATCCAAGTTGGGGGCAACCATTCCTCTAAATCACCAGCAGGCACAGACTAAATACACACACACACACACAAACACATTAGTACAGAAGAGAAAATATAGATGGACAGAAGAATGATAGATGTATGCTCACTCGCTGTTTTGTCTGTTTAGGTTTCTTTTTCTTTTCAGTCTGTTTACTCGATCTTTCAGCCTCCCCTTCTCCCTGCCCCGTCCCCTCTTCATCCTCAGAGCTACTGCTCTCAGCAACACGAGCCGGCAGCCTTCTAGATGTTCGCTTCGGAGGCTGGAGGTTGATTCCTGCATCCGCTGTCCAATCAGAATACTCGCTAGAAGAATCACTAAAAAGAAAAAAAAAAAAATCAACAACAGAAAATTCTTAAAACCTCACTCAACATTCTGAAAGACTACTAAAAACTAAAATAGAACTGATTAATTGAAAATGTATTTTTAAAAAAGTCTACAAATTTAAACAATAACACTTTACAATAGGGTGTCATTTGTTAACATTAATGTATTAACTATCATGAACAAACAATGAACAATACATTTACTACAGTATTTTTTGTTAACATTAGTTAATGAAATACAACAATTCATTGTTAGTTCACAGTGCACTAACAAATATTAACAAACACAAATTGTGATATAAATAATGCATTAGTAAATGCTGAAATTAGCATCAACCAAGATTAATCAAAAGCTGTAAAAGATTGTTAATTCTTAGTTCATGTTAACTAAAAAACCTTATTGTAAAGTGTTACCATTTGATCTGTAATATCGGTCTAATGCCATTTTTTGTTGTTACACCTGTCTAATTTTAGTCAAAGACTAAAAGAAATAAATATCCATTTAAACTTAACTTTTAGACAGTTCCTGACCAAATATTGTCTAAAATGTTAAATATTGTGATTGGGTCTGAACCTGGAGCTACTGTCATTCTCCCACTGAGCTTCACCATCAGAGGACACCTCAGTGTTCTCATTCTGCTCCTCCTCCTGCTGGGTGCACACATTCAGAAACAATATTTAATTAAGCACTTTCAAACTAGCAAATATATATAGTGTAAAAAAACTATTACATATAATATAACACTGCCTTCTTACCTCCACTTCACTGTCGGACTCTGCCACACTTTCCTCATTATGAGTGTATGAGAGCACACTTGTGCTACGTCTCCTTTCTCGAGTTGAGCGGGTCTGATACGCGTGTCTCTTCTGCTGAGGTCTGCGCTGAGGCCTCCGTAACATGCGAACATTTTCTCCCACTGGCTCACTCTGGAGATAAAGAGGGAGAAAAATGAGATTTAAGCTTGTACTGTGGTTCGGCACTGACTTTATATGTCTTCATGTGTATAAAACTCACTCCTGTTGCGGGTGCAGATTTCTTCTTCTTGTCAAGGTTGTAGAAAGACCTTTCTACCTCTCCTTTAGCACGCCTACTGTCTTCCATTACTCTAAACATACAAAAACACATCACATCAGTGAAAGCAGAGTTGGGTGTTAAAGCTCTTAAAGCTGTTCATACAAGGCCAGTTTAGTGTAGTTAAAGGAAACAATGTACATTTAAAAGGGAATTCTAGTGAATAAAAGACTTAGACAACTAATGTACAACCTATATATATATATAAAAATTACACACAGTGAGGCAAAAAACCTACCTGCAAAGCTACCTGAAAAACTATGGGCAAGTGTACCGCGGAACAGAAGCCGTTTTACCAAAAGCTGTAATACCAAATATTAATTTGATTTAGTTAATAGAAGTTAAATGAAAAATTAAATCTATTTATGGCATTATTTTTGAAAGCATTTCAAATATTTGAAAACTTTGAACAGTACTGTAGCTTTGCAGGTAGGGTTTTTTCTTCATCTTAGAGACATTGCCACAGTTCTTCTGTATTTAGTCTGTCTCAGTTTGTTCTGTTACTTCATGTCATTTCAGACAGACTGGATGATGATCAGATCAGATCTCTGT
>JAUMHE010023801.1:0-13921 GCA_032359235.1 Enteromius mattozi | reverse complement strand
AAGAACAACCTATTAGTTCCACAGTAACTTCTTATTAGTTATGCAGTAAGTAAGATACAGTATTCTAAAGTGTTACCACAAAGTTACTTACTGTTTGTAGAATGTCTAAAGTAGACTAATGAAATAAAGTGTTACCTCAAACACAATCAATCACTGAAGATAAATGTATTTCATAATGTTAATACCTTATAGAATAGCTATAATGACTCTTTTTCAGAAGCTAGTAGCTGGACTAGTTTTACAATAATTGTTCAACAACTGTATACAAATCATTATTGCAGCCTGTTACATCAATCGTAGCTCAAAAAACAAAACAAACAAACAAAAAAAACAAACATGACTGACTCTTCCCATAACTTTAAACTGTACACAGCTCAAACTTAAAAGTAGGATTATTTACATTTGATGAAGGGCAGTTTTCCCACGCGATGGAGAAAGAGAAGGGGCTGCACCAAACCACCCAGTGAAAAGCTAATACGTGAGATAGTTAAGGTCAATCCAGAATCATTAACTGAAGTCAAGAAAATGAACACTGAAATTATATTGGGAGCGTATATGATAATCATGGTCCCAGTAATAATTAGAATGACACTAAACGCTTTTCTCTTCATGTGGTTTTCCTCCTCTCTGCCTCTTCCTCTCTCTCCTGGTCCTGACTGCTTCAGAGCTCTGAGAACAGCCAAACAGCAGAACAACTGGATGGAGAGAAAGAGGATGAGCTGTGCCACTATATAAAAAAATATCAACTCAATGAGGAAAAAATGCACAAACAAAACAAGGAACGAACAGGATGCAAAAATTGAAGTCCAGACAAAAACAGAGCAGATCACTCTATATCTGAGAGGTTTGTACTTCAGAAAGGTTACAGGATGAACCACTGCCAGGTAACGCTCAACACAGATCAGACACTGAATCAGAGGACGACCAGTGGAGGCAAGTCCTTGTCCAGAAAATAGAATTATGATCAGTATTAAAAATGATTTGGTGACAACTGTAAGGAGACAGTTTAAACAGAGGAGAATCTCACAGACCGCGAGGTTAAGACTGAAGAGCTCTGCTGCAAGTCCATTCCCTGTTCCTCTTACTACAAGCCATATCACATAGAAGTTGGTAGGAACACCCAACAGACCAGTGATGATATATACTGTTACCATCGGTTCAAAACCATCTTCCGGCCTTGTATCATTGAAAAAGAACTGATGAGAAGAGTTTGACCCTTCAGTGGTGAAGATCTGATTGGAGATGTTCATTTCTTCACTGTATGAAGTCAAAAAGCACAACTGTGGTCTATGAATGACAGATACAAGTATTAGTCCAACAGAACATTGTGGGCCTGTAATTAAAATTCCTCTAAAAACAAAAATTTTCAATAGACACGTTCAGTTTTCAGAATATAACACTTTTAGAAGTAAAAGGTTCTTTATTGGCATTGATGGTTCCTCAAAGAACCCTGAACATCTGTTGAACGTTTCCAGTTTCTTCAGAATATTCTTCACCCTAAAAAAGACTTTTGGTGAGCCCAAAATGGTTCTTCTATGGCATCGTTGCATGTGATAACCTTCTTTTAGTACCTTAATTTTTTAAGAGCGTGTATATTAAAGATTGTAAATTTAAAAGATGACAAAGAAAAACCTTTTGACCTATATTCAAAGATCTTACAAAGAAATCATAAAAATCAACCTTATTACCTTTTTTCTGTAGTCTACTGTGAGAGTTAAAGGTGAAGTCACCTAAATTTACCTCTTAGTCCATTTCTCTCACAAGAGAACGCATCATATTCATATCTGGAGCCCTGAATGCAAATACATATAGTGACATCATATTTGATGATTAAAAAGTGTTTATACCTACACAAGGTGAGACTGGAGTATTAAAGCAACAATGCAAACTTAATCTGTATACAGTAGACAGTAATGTGAAATGCTTAATCAATGATTTTGTTTAGTAAAACAGGGAATTCT
This sequence comes from Enteromius mattozi, assembly GCA_032359235.1. NCBI lineage: Eukaryota > Metazoa > Chordata > Actinopteri > Cypriniformes > Cyprinidae > Enteromius > Enteromius mattozi. Next base: position 11,960 of record JAUMHE010023801.1, on the reverse strand, counting down.
ATATGGATTAGACACAATTTGTAAAACAAATAAGCAGCCACACTGTCTCTACTGTGAATAAGCATTTGTTCTAAATTTGTGGAAATAATGGAAAGTCTCACACAGCACATAAACTAGATTTACATGTCCAAATGGAAATGCCTGTGTATGCAAGGCAGCTAGAAGATAGTTTTCTTTCCAAGTTTAATTTTTAGGATTTGTTTATTGTGAATATGAACAGATAAACAAAATATGTGACAGGGCCAATCAAAATACAACATGTAAATAAATGCAAAATAGAAGACACAAAATATGCCAGTGCCAATATCACTGTTGGTTACATTCTACACATTCTATCAAAGTACAGTAAGTCTGCTTTAATATTTCATAAAATAAGCATAATCTGGAAAGGTCCCACACTATATTAAGTGGCTAAGAGGCCTTAACTACTATGTACTTAATGTGTTTATTGTGTTCATATTGTATTGCAAATCACTTTTGCTGCTATTGAGGTTGATACTGGTAAGATTAGGGACAGGTTTGGTGTTATGGGTAAGTTTAAGGGTAGGTTAAAGTGTTAGGGATGGGTCAACAGTGCAATTATAAATATAATTACAGAAAAGAATTACGGAAGTTAAATACATGCTGGTATTTAAAAAAAATATAAATACAATGTAAAAACATGTATGCACACAATAAGTGCATTGTACAAAATTATTAATTTAAATGTAAGTACAATTGAGGCTTAATATAAATTGGGACCAAAAGGTATAATAATGTAAATATATACTTTTAATATAATGTATTTGTATGTATTCTGAAATAGAATTTTCTTGTAAAATGTACTCCAGATGTATTTGTTTTACTTACAACTTCAAAAGATCTTTAACAGCGTGGTTAGTTTTCAACATTTTTAAAGTTAAAGTTCATTGAGATCAAGTTTAGTTATTCATACTGTACTTATGAATACTTTTCATGAATATCAATATTGATAATATTGATATCTAATAAAAATCACAGTGATAAAATATCAATAAAATCACTCATTTAAAAGGTTAACATTTGCTGTAAATGAAAGGATTTTTGTTTTTTTTGGACAATCAGTACACATTTCATTTTATGTTGCTACAGTATATGCAATCAATACATAATGTGACACCATTGTTGCAATGTATTTTGGCCATATGGTTAAATGTAGGCAAGGCAAAATAAACCAATATCATTTAGTATGCAAATAAATGTAAGACAAAAAAAAAAATAATAATAACATTTAGGAAAAACCATAAATATAAATAACATCATCAATAACATCATCTAGCCTCATCACTAGTTCAAATTGTTCAGCAAAAGTCTATTTTTTTTTTGTTTGTCATGAATTTAAAAAAGGACATTCCTTTCATCATATCACTCAAAGTTGTTTATTTCAACCTATAACTTACAAAAAATGCATTTCATAGAAAGAACACTACTAAAGAAATGATTGGCCATTAATAATAGAAGTAACATTATTGCATTTGCCATTTAACAAAGGGCAGTTTGCCTACACGATGAAGAAAGAGAAATGGCATCATTAAACCAGCCAAACCAAAACAAGCGTAACTAATACATGAGATAACGTCTGAAGTGTCTGATGAACTCAAAGAAAAAAGAAGTGAAATAATATATGGAACATATATAATAACCATGGTCACAGTAATGATTCGAATGATGATAAATGCTCTTTGCTTCATATAATTTTCCTCCTCTCTCTCTTTCCCTCTCTCTCCTGGTCCTGACTGCTTCAGAGCTCTGAGAACAGCCACGAGACAAAACAACTGGATGGAGAGGAAGAGGATGAGCTGTGCCAAGATATAACCTATAGAAATATACTTTACACGGGTCGTCGAAACTGTAGTAGCCAGACCATAGCAGGACAAGCTTGCCACCCAGACAATAACAGAGCAGATCACTCTATATCTGAGAGGTTTGTACTTCAGAAAGGTTAAAGGATGAACCACTGCCAGGTAACGCTCAACACACATCAGACACTGAAACAGAGGACGACCGGTGGTGGCTATTCCTTGAAAGAAATTCACTGCATTTGTAAGATCTAAAAAAGTATAGCGGAGAAGTTCGAAGAGAGATTGCAGACTGTAAATCATCTCAGAGATTGAGAGGTTGAGGCTGAAGAACTCTGCCGCAAGTCCATTCCCCGTTCCTCTTACTATAAGCCAGATCACATAGGAGTTGGTAGGAAAACCCAACAGAACACTTGCAGCACATATTATTGAATATAAAAACCAATGTTTTAATCCAGGGTCTGTAGCGTCATTTGAGTAACTGGAAGAGTTTGATTCAGTCGCGGTGGTGATCTCAATGGAGATGTTCATCTCTTCTAAAAACAAAACAAAAACAGTGGAATACAGATGTAACTCATGTAAGAAGTCTGCTAGAATCTTAAAAACATTCACACATTTTTGCTGTGCAACAATCTATGCAACATTATCTCAAAATAAACACCAAAGTTGCACATGAATAATTGCATTAAAAAATAAAAAAAATCAGAATGCCATCACAAATCAAGTAGTTTAACTCAATGCAAACTAAATACACACACATATACATAAATATCACACAAACACACACACATTGTTTTTTGTGATTTATGGGGACTCTCCATAGGCGTAATGGTTTTTGTACTGTACAGACTGCATGTGCTATTGCCCTACACTGACCCTACACCTAAACCTACAAACTTACTCCTTACAGGAAACCATGTGCATTTTTAGATTTTCAAAAAAACACCACTTAGTATGTTTTTTAAGCCTTTTGAATTATGGGGACACTGAAAACGTCCTCATAAATCACCTTCATATTGTAATACCTATGTCATACCCATGTCATTATACAAATTTGTGTCCTCATAAACCACATAAACATGCACACATACACACACAATTCCAGCTTTGTATTTCTGTCAAACAAGAACAATATTAAGTTCATTACCTTAGTCCTGTGGTATATAATGCTTCATGTGATTTAAAATAAACTATATATATATGTATCAAAACTAAAATACATTAAAATTATAAATAAATATGAAGGACTTATTCACCAGCTGACTTCTCAGTTAATGTGTCACATAAAGACATAACTTGCAGAACTTTATCTGGGTGGGCTCTAAAACTCTGATAGGCAAATGTGTTAAATGACATCATATTCAACAAAATAAATAATGCAAATGTGTCACATATGTCACTTATGTCTAATGCATGTAAACATTTCCTTCATTGTCAGCTGTGAAAACAATAGGAGCGCTGTCATAAGAATCACTGCGCACCCCAAAATAACAACCACCTGCTTTCAATAACCACCTTCAATCCGTACAAACAGACAAAATACTGAAAACAGATACTCAGAAAACATCGATTTACATCAAAAACAACATAAATCAAATACTAAGCCACTAAATCAACTTAGGTATGAATCAATTTGGACATGTTTTTATGCCTGCTGCAGTATTTAAAACAAATAAGCAAAACATCAGTTTCAATGAGTAAGCAACTACTGTATAGTGCAGATGTTTACTTATAAAAACTCTCTGCAGTCTTCAGGAATGACTCAAATACGGAACCATTTGACCACCATGTGCTGTGTTTTATACAAAAAATGCTCAATGTTGTATTATTTATACATTATAAATAGTTACATTCTGAATATTTTTGTGTCACAAGTTATCAGCACCAAAGCTGCATTATAAACTTAATCCAAACACTATCAATAGCATCTTAACATCTTCATTAATCAATTTAAAATGATGAATTCTAGCTCTTATTTGTATGAGGTGTTTAATTAACAACAGAAACAAAACTACCAGATTACACAAAAATACAAACAACTGCCATCTCTATTACCAGGAGACTGTATATTTATGAAAAATCAGCAATATCTATAATTATCATGAGAAAATAAGTGAAATAAATAAGTCTCACGTTAAGTAAAGAATAAAGTTCACAAAGGTCATTCAGGAACATCTGAGTGAAATGCAACCAACAAGATTTCATCAAATATATCCCATCACACCCGAAAGAACAACCTGCCACCGAATTACAACAACATGCATATTGTACAACACATTGCACTATTGCAAATAATTTTTTTAGATCTGCGGCAGCAAATGATTTTATTTGGAACATTTCAGCACTGAATGACAAAGATAAGTATATTATCACATAATTACACACTAATTTTAGGGTTGACTGCATTCATCAAGATCAACCTTCAACCCTGTTACTCAAGTTGTTGCATAAAAAAAACAAAAAAAAAAACATCTTCAGTTGGAGCATATACTGTAGGATCTAATAACGGTAACGCTTTATTTTGATGGTCCTTTACAATAAATAACTTTGCACCTACAAGTCAACTTACTCTCATTAGAATATTAGTACACGACTGATTAATATCTGCTCTCTCTCTCTCTGACTCCTACAATAACATTTTTGAAAGTGACACATTACATTTAAAAGGCTATATAGCAGGTGAATAATAGAACAAGAATTACAGAGTGTTTACAATAATCGTTAAAACAGACTTATTGACATTTGATGAATGGTAGTTTCCCAACCCAATAGAGAAAGAGAAGAGGCTGCACTAAACTAGTCAAAGTGAAAAAAGTATAACTAATCGTCAAGAGTATAGGAGTATTATTTACTGAAATAAATTTTGGAAATGCAAAAATTATATAAGGAACATATAAGAAAATCAAAGTCACATTAGCTATTAGGATGAGGTAAAACGCTCTTCTTTTTGTATGGCTTTCCTCTTCTCTTTCTCTTCCTTTCTCTCCTGGTCCAGACTGCTTCAGAGCTCTGAGAACAGCCAAACAGCAGGACAATTGAAAAGAGAGGAAGAGGAAGAACTAGGCAAAGAAAAAAGCTAAGTACAAATTAAAGAGGAACAACAAAGTCATAATATTGACCACAGAGGTAAGAAACCCTGCCAGCCAGACAATAACAGAGCAGATCATTCTATATCTGAGAGGTTTGTACTTCAGAAAGGTTACAGGATGAACCACTGCCAGGTAACGCTCAACACACATCAGACACTGAAACAGAGGGCGACCAGTGATGGCAAGTCCATCTAAAAAGTCCACAGCTGTCAAGAGAGTTTCACATTTATACGTGAGAAAAGATAAGACAGATTCAACACATATGAAGATCTCACAGACAGCAAGACTGAGACAGAAGAACTCTGCTGCGAGTCCATTCCCTGATCCTCTTAATATAAGACAAATCACATAGGAGTTGATAGGAAAACTTAACAGAATGGCATTGATATCTACCAATGAGGACATTTCAAAACCAACTCCCACTTCAGTTCTGTTGAGATCAGAAGAGTTTGACCCATCAGTGGTGAAGATCTTATTGGAGATGTTCATCTCTCACTGTGTGCTGTCAAAAACACAACTGTAAACTATAAATGAGATACAAGTATTAGTAAACCAGAAAACTCTGGGACCGTAAAGATTAAACCTGATCAAAAGTACTTTAAATAACACACATTCATAAATGAGAACAGATTAACTGTCATGTAGTATTTTCCTCAAACAAGCAACATGACTCAACTCTTTGCTGTTGATGATGTAAATTATGCAATTAAAAAAGTTTTAAATCAATATTAGAAAGCATTATATATATAGTCACTTATACCTGGACTATCTGCCTTCCCAAGCTGATGTGTTTAGAGGTCACAACTTGCATTTTATTATATAGGAAGAGTTCAGAAACCATGATATGCAAATGAATTAGGTGACAACTCACTTGATTTGAAAGAATTTTATGCACAAGACATCAGAGCTGTAAAATATGTCTTAAGCAACACAGTAATGGGATCTGCATACAACGTAAGTTACAATTTCAGCATCGAAAGAAAGACACATTTTTACAAAAGTCATTCAGAATCATGAAATCATGAGTGGCATGAAAAGAAAATGACAAGATGTCACAAAAATCTCCCCACACCCTCATAAAACCATCTACTTTAAATGCTCACCCAATGAATTTGTAAAAAAGAAAAAGAAAACTGATACTCTGCTTAACAAAAACAACATCAGCTTCAAAGAAAACCAAACAAACAGCAGATGTGATTTACCATGCAACACTTCAAGTCAAAACAAAGTTGTATGCTTTGACCAGCCCAGTCTCACGGCAATTCATACATATTTTTTAATTAATTTTTTCAATTATAAACACTTTTCGAATTCCTTAAAGAGGTTATTTATTTAAAAATTAATTTTCTGTAAGCATTAACTCCCCCTCATGTTGTTCCAAATATGTAAAACTTTTTTTCTGCAGAAATCAAAAGAAAATATTTTGGTCCAAACAACACTGGACCCCACTGACTTATTGTATGTTATTGTAAAAAATGGGCTTTTGTTAAAAAAATTATTTGATAATGAAAACAGTTCCAACTTGAACTGTTCATGAGATAAAACTCATGGGAAGTGTCCTGAAACCCCAACGTGCAAATACAATAAGTGACAACCAAGACCATTCAACTCTACAGTTTACACATGAAAAAATAAAGGCAACATTTCCACATTAAGTGAAGCACATTCATGGTGACCTCATTGTCAAATACATTTCACCACACCACACCCCAGAGACCCATCTGCTGCATATAAAGCACTGAAAATGGATACTCTTCAGCTGCAATGGTTTAACTCAAAAATAACATCAGCAGATGTGCACGTTTTGTCTTGTAGCACTTCCCACAAATATGGAACACTTTGATAAAATATTAGAAGCACAACTCCTATAATCCCATTGTGCATGAATGTTCATTGCCCCATTACAAAACATTTCTTAAAACTTGCCTCTAAATGATACATTAGGATACCTACTGTTACTTACTGTCATAATTATGACATGCCAACTTGTTCACATCCTCGTAGAACTAATAGTTACAACTGGAGTTTTTTGAAAGCTACGACTTGAACTACCTGACCACCTTTCATTAGGTGCTATGCTTAGGCAACCTAGGCTCATTGGAAATATGTTCCTCTACGTACATTTCTGCGAAATTCCAAAAATGTACAGTTGAAATGAACACTAGAGGGAGTAAAACTCCCACAACTGTTATTCCTTTTCACCCAAAGTATGATTTGCAAGTTCACAGTTTCGATTAAAGGTGATGTATGTAGGATTGACACAGAGTGGTTGAACTAGGTATTGTAGTTCAAATTCAAAATGTTGGAGACGTTTTCTTTCACCCAGCCTACTCAGATTGACGCACATGCAGGGTGCCAAATTTAAGACAGCAACTAGTGCAATGACGATGGAATGTGCTATGTTTAACGCCAACTGGCAACCCGGGGTTCTGAAACACGATTGGGTAAACTGACGGTGGGCGGGTATCACAAACCTAAACAATGTCCTGCGTTCCGGGCCTCTCATTTTCAAAGGAGAATAACTGACTGTAGCAATGTTTTTCAGATCCACAAGTATGTTAACTTAGCATGTTTCTTAAATATCTGCAAACATATTATGGTATTTTTATGATTTAGTAGATTCAAAATCCTACATACAGCACCTTTAATAAAGCCAAATTTTTGTTTAATTACTTGAGAAATATTACGTTGTGAATTCAAACCAATTTTAACTTGCTGTAACATTTGAAAACTAGTATATTTGAACGATAGTGTCACATCAGCTTCTATGCATGACAAAACAAAACAGCCAAACTCCACATGAGAAAGTTAAAATATTACGGCGGCATCAACAAATGCGTTTTTATATCACTTTTGCATTTGTAGGTTTAGGGATGGGTTTGGTGTAGAGCAGCGGTTCTAAATTCCAGTCCTCGTGTACCCCTGCTCTGCATATTTTGAATGTCTCTCTTATGCTGAGTTCAGACTGCACGGTTTTCAAAGTAGTCGTGTCACAGATCTTTTCACACTGCATGACTATCTGCCGTAGCACAGAACCTGATTTTGCAGTGTTCGACAACATTGTGAACATTGGAACAACATTGTGATTAGCCAATCAGATTTGAAGAACCAGTTTAAAGTTTTTGTGAAGTCAGCATTCAGTCGCTGCTGTGTTTACACTGCAAGATAGATCGGCGACAGTGGGTTTCACACTGCATGACTTAACAATAGGAAAAATCGCAGACTACTTTGTCCTGGACTGCAAACTACCAATGAAACCCACGAGAGAAGTGACATGGAAACAACGCGAGGTCAGGTCAGTTCTCATGTGAGACTGGGATTATTATTAAAAATGGTAGCATGCAAGAAGCTTGCCATACAAATTGCATGTGCGCTCATTTGCAACGAAAAGAAGATTATGGAGGAGTATATTTACCATGCCAAATATCTCACGGGTGTCGGAACTTGCGTTTTAGCACCACTCACTGGACGTTTCACTTTGAAACTGCCGCGAAACGTGCAGTAAAGTATGTTATAACCATGCTGCAGAAATGTATTTAGAGGCACGTATTTAATAAGCCTGGGTTGACCAAACACTAGCCTATCATATCTTTATAAATCAGCATTACATCATTTATGTTTGTGTCTTTTAGTCGGATGATAAAATATGGATTATACAGACTTGTATAATCTTGACTTGACTAATAATGATTAAAGGACATTTATTAATATTTGTTAGAACGATAGTTTCCCTGCACGGTAAAGAAAGAAAAGAGGCTGCACCAAACCAGCCAAAATAAAACTAACAGAAACAATAAGGTTGCCTGTTTCAGTTTCCAGTGACCAAAAATAAGCTACCAAAATCAGATAGGGAATACATAAGATAAGCATAGTCACAGTACATATTAGAATGAGATAAAATGCTCTTTTCTTCATGTGGTTTTCTTCCCTTCTCTCTCTCCCTCTCTCTCCTGGTCCTGACTGCTTCAGAGCTCTGAGAACAGCTAAACAGCAGAACAACTGAATGGAGAGGTAGAGCAAGAACTGTGCAAAGAAAGAAACAAGGAAACTCCACATGGACTGAAGCATAAAAAACATTACATTGACACCACCAGAGACAAAAATTGCCATAAAGACAATAACAGAATAAATCACTCTATATCTGAGAGGTTTGTACTTCAGAAAGGTTACAGGGTGAACCACTGCCACGTAACGCTCAACACAGATCAGACACTGAAACAGAGGACGACCGGTCATGGAGAATGCATCCAAAAAATCCACAACTATCCAGAGAGTTTCAAACTCATTAGAGAGAAAAATAAAAACATACTGCATGCATATAAAGATCTCACAGACAGCAAGATTGAGACCGAAGAACTCTGCAGCGAGTCCGTTCCCTGTTCCTGTCACTATAAGCCAAACCACATAGGAGTTGATAAGAAAACCCAGAAGCGCACCAAGGAGATACAGTTCTGGGATCCCACTGAAATCATCTTCCACCCCAGTGCCATTGTGCAATAAGTAACTGGAAGAGTTTGGCCCATCAGTGGTGAAGATGTCACTGGAGATGTTCATCTCTTCACTGTGTGCAGTCAAAAAACATTATGAGATATGTGTGTTATAGTTTAGCAGAATATTTAAAATACTGAAGTTGAAATAACAGATTAGAAAACAAGAAAAAATATGTTCTTCACAGTGTTCAGAACTGATTTTTTTTTTTTTTTTTTTGCCCAATCACCTCTTTACCTTTCCCCTCTGTAAAGATGATTTGCTCCATCCAATTTAAGAAAAAACCCCAAAACAAAACAAATTAATCAATTTTCAGTCAGAGATCTTTTTTAGAGTCACATTTAGCTGGATGTCTGCTTTCCAGCTTGAAACGTTCATGGGATAAAACTCATGGGAAGTGTCCTGAAACCCCGACATGCAAATACAGTATACATACACGACATGTAAGTGATAACCAAAACCATTAATCTCCACAGTTTACACATGAGAAAATAAAGTTACCATTTCCACATTAAGTGAAGCACATTCATGGTCATCTCATTTTCAAATACATCCCATCACACCCCAGAGACCCATCTACTGCATATAAAATACTGCATATAAAAACAGATACTCTTCAGTTGCAATGGTTTAACTCAAATAACTCAGCAGATGTGCACGGTTTGACTTGTAGCACTTCCATGTTAATTGCCCCATTGCAAAACATTTCTTAAAACCTGTCAAAAATGGTGGCAACAAAGATGAATTCTATATTTAATATTAAAATTTTTGTAAATGAAAATAAAAACAATCCTTTTGGTTTTCCTCCATTCTCTGTCTAACAAAATCTGTTTAAACTAATATCAGTTACAAAAATGTTCACATTGTGCTGTGTGAAAATCTAGGGATAATAAATATTTCTTTATTATAGGTGCACTAAGCAAATTTTGCCAAATGATGTTGATATTTAAAGCACCAAAATAAACACGCCCATACCCCAACAGGACCTCAGCTATATTTTGATTTCTCTTTCCCACATGTAAGTACAAAACCATGTCAACAACAATCAGAGTTTGATAGCCCCTCTTCTCTCTATCATTACTAGACACACCACTTACTGGTGATTGGCTACAAGCGTGTTTTGTGACGTTTTTTAAATATTGTTTAATGCACCTTTAAGGTGTTTTACTTTTAATAGAACTTACAGTTTTCTTAAAATAGTTCCATTCTATTATACATAAATGTTCAAAATGCTGCTCTAATAACCAGAATACTTAATCAGCCACACCTGATCAGACAGTAATAACTTCTTCACCCTTTCCATCCATAAAGATGATATGTGCCATGCAATTTAATAAATACACAAAATAACAAATTAGCAAACAGAGATCTATTAGTAGTCACTTATATCTGGACTGTCTACCTTTCTACTTAAACTGTTCATTGGATGAATCTCAAACGTTAAAATCTGGTACGTGTCCTGAAACCCTGACATGAAAATACATTTATATGTGTATATGTGACAAGTGACATTATAAGCTTCTTAAAGACAATTCATCTCTACAATTAGACATGAGGAAATAAATATTTCCACGTTCAGTGAGGGACAAAATACAAAACTTATTCATGATCATCTGAGTGACTTGAACCCAAAATAACTTTCAAATACACGCCATCACATGCCAAATAGCCACCTGCTACATACAAAACACTAAAAACAGATGATCTTCTGTCAAAGTGGTTTCGCTCAAAAAAAACATTGGCAGGTGTGCATGATTTACCTTGCAGCACAATCCATGCGTGTTTCATGGAAATATTACAAGCACAAACCCATTAAAATAAGAACTACAGTATACCTATGTTTGATGAGCTATTATAAACCTAACTTAGCCTAAAAAGTGTCTAGCAAATGTCTATTCCTCTCATAACAATGGAGGTTTTATCTTGTCCCATGAAAGGTCTTTTTTTTTATTTTTATTAACTGAATTAATATTCTGTTTATTTTGCCCTATCACACATTTCGCGTTTCAGGGTTGTGTCAATAGGAGGAAGACAAAGGAGACACCAGGCACAGTTCAAACTTCTTATTTTAATATTAACAAAGGAGAAAACACAGGAACATGACCAAATAAGGAAAAACAGGAACTTAACAGGAATATAAACATGACATGGTATGCATGCATGTTAATTACCCCATCACAACACAACTTAAAAACTTCTCACCTGTTAAATGTATGAGTATAAACAGACTTTAAAAACTACTTATAAAAGCACTGACAAACTTCAGATATTATGTTTTTGAATGACACCACAAACCATTTTATTATTTTTATTTAAAGAAAATTACTATAGAGTTATCATATATTATACTTTTAAATGGCTATTTTTAAATCTCTAGATAGAGGAAAATTAGCATATGGCACAGTTGCTTACAAGATGGCAGCACCAAGTTGCATTCAAAGCCTGGATCGAACACTATCAATAACATCTTTATAAATCTGTATTACATCACTTTTTATTTGTACCTTTTAACAGGATGACAGAAGATGGATTATACAGATGATTAAAGTACAATTTTTAATATTTA
>JAUMHE010023799.1:0-14025 GCA_032359235.1 Enteromius mattozi | reverse complement strand
GCCCCGCCTTGGCCGCCACCCACGCCACCACGGTGGAAGGAATGCAGATATGCGTGACGGCAAGCAGAGCCGTGGAGGCCGTCATCACGGCGCCCAACGCGAAGGCCGTTTCCGAGCTTCCGTTCGCAAAGAAGTGCGCGGTGACGAGGCACCAAACGGCGCCGAGCAGGAAGACGGCGCGGCGGCGCGGCGGCGTGGAGGGAAGATGCGGCGTGTTCTCCAAGGGGCGAATCAGGCCTTCATAGATCCAGTCGAAAGGGTGCCGCCCGGTGATCACCCCGAAGAGCAAAACCCCCGCGAGGGCGCGCAGCACCGGGACGGAAGCCGCCACCGTGCTCACGCCGAACAGCAAGGCTTGCAGCGTGGGCGTGAAACGCATCCAAGGGCCGATGCGACAGGCATCCTCGACGGTGAGCCCATGAAACCCCCGCCGCTCCAGGCGTTTGCGCACGACCGCGCACGGATCTTGGGCCGTCATTTGTAAAACCGGATCACGCGGGTGGGTTCGCGCACCACGTCGAGCGCGTCGATCTTCTTCAAAGCCGCCGCCACGCGCGCGTTCTTCGCGGCGTGCGTGAGGATGATGACGGGGACGTTCTCCACATCGTGTTCCGGCTTCTGGCTCAGCGCGCGGATGGAAATGCCCTCCTCGCCGAGGATGCCGGTGACCTTGCTCAGCACGCCGGGCTTGTCCACCGTGGTGAGGCGCAGGTAGAACTCCGTCTCCAACGCGTCGATGGAGGCCAGCTCCGCCGCGTTCTCCGGCGCGAAGAACGCCATCGCGCGCGGCGCCTCGCGACCCGAGGCCACCAGGCGTCCCGCCGCGACGAGATCGGAAACCACGGCGCTCGCCGTGGGGTAGCGCCCCGCGCCCGCGCCCGTGAACAGCTGCGGTCCCGCAGCCGAGTTCTTGAGATACACCGCGTTCAGCACGCCGTGCACCGAGGCCAACTGGTGCCCCTTCTCCAGCAGCGCGGGATATACGGCCGCGAGAATCTTCCCCTCCACCTGCGAGACCACGCCGAGCAGCTTCACCACATAACCCATCTCGCCCGCCGTGCGGATATCGAGCGCGGAAACCCCGCGGATGCCCTCCACATGCAGCGCCTTGTAGTCCACGCGCTTCCCGTGCGCGAGCGACGCCAGCAGCGCCACCTTGTGCAGCGAGTCGATGCCGTCCACATCGAAGGTCGGGTTCGCCTCGGCGTAACCCAGACGCTGCGCCTCCGCCAGCGCGTCCTCGAACGAGGCCTGCTTGGCCGTCATGTCGGTGAGGATGTAGTTGCACGTGCCGTTGATGATGCAGGCCAAACCCTCGATGTCGTTGCCGACCAGGCTTTCCTGCAGCGCGCGGATGATGGGGATGCCCCCGCCCACCGCCGCCTCGAACATCAGCGCCTTGCCCTGCGACGCGGCCAGCGGGAACAGCTCCCCCCCGTGCTTGGCGAGCAGCGCCTTGTTGGCCGTCACCACGTGCTTGCCCGCGCGCAGCGCCGCCTCGATCCACGGCTTCGGCATGTCCTCGCCGCCGGCCAGCTCGATGAAAATGTCCGCGTCCGGGTGGGTCGCCACCGCCAGCGGGTCCTTGCTCTTGAGGCAGCCCGGGTCGGTCACCTTGTCCAGTTCCGCGTCGAATTTGGAGCCCGCCGCCACAAAGCGGAAGTCGAGCCCGAACTCACGGGAATAGAACGCCGCGTGGCGGCCGATGACCTCCACCACACCTTGTCCCACCGTGCCCAGACCCACGATGGCCAGCCGAATTTCGCGTCTTTTTTCCATAAACGGCAAAGTTACATCGGGATTTTGGGAAGTTTGAGGGGGGCTTCTTCGAGTTCCTTCCTCCGGAAGAGGGGTTTCCCTGCGGTTTACCCTGACGGTCGCAGGGACCGCGGCAGAGAACCCCCCAAATACCGCCTAAAACACCATTTTCCCGGTACGAAAAACAGGGGCCCGCCCTATATTCTAGGAGCGAATTTCCCCCAAGGATCCATTATGCACAAGCTTTTGCCCACTTTCCTGTCCACTTGCACCTTGGCCGCGGCCCTGCTCGCAGCCCCGACGCGCGCCATCGCCGGCCCCAACGACTCGGCGTGGATCTCCCTGTTCAACAAATACGACACCAGCCTCGCCACCAACTGGGATTTCAAGATCACCACGCGCGCCATGAACGTGGACCCGCTCAACACGTTCCGCTGGGCCGTCGTGGGCTCGGACACCGTGCTCGAGGCGAACATCTCGAACTACACGAACTTCAACGGCATGTACGGCCACATCGGGTACAAGCACCGTCCTTTCAACTACTTCATCGTGCGGGTGGAGCACCAGTTCTTCGGCAATCAGGCTCCGGGCAATCCCGGCACGTGGGCCGTTCAGAACAACGGCATCATGCACCACTCCCAGTCGGTCGCGAGCATGGGTTTGGGCCAGGACTTCCCCATCAGCATGGAGGCCCAGCTGCTCGGGCCCGGAAACACGGGCGCCGACAACAACAGCACGTTGAACCTCTGCACTCCCGGCACGGCCTTCTACACGACTCCGACGGGCGGCTCGGTCAACACCAACCACTGCACCTCCGCCAACGGCACGCACAACCGGAACATTTATCTGGCGCCGAACTGGGGTTGGGCCACGGTGCACGCGCTCTCCGACTCCATCATCCGCTACTACTACAAGGGTGACAGCCTGGTCTTCACCTACTACCGTCCCGTGCAGTATTCCGGAAACGTGAGCGGCAACACGGTGACCATCACCAACAACACGCCCATCAAAGGCGGATACATCCTGTTCCAATCCGAGTCTCACGGCACGCGTTTCCGCCGCATCGAGGTGCTCAATCTCGAGGGGTGCATGACCCCCACCGACGCCAACTACAAGACTTACTTCGTCAAGCACGACTCCGCCGCCTGCGGCCTTCCCGCCGGGGTGATGGGCCGTCAGGACATCCGCGCCGCCGCGCCGATGACCTTCGTGGGCAGCGCCGTCAAGGTGGGCGGCTCGGGTCTGGTGACCTTGGAGGTGTACGACATGCGGGGCACCCGCGTCGCCCGCCATACCGCGCAGGCCCCGTTCCAGTGGAAGCCCACCGTGGCCCGCGGCGGCGTGCACCTGATCCGCGCGACCACGCCCAAGGGAACGTACGCGGAAAAGGCGACGTTGTTTTAAAAGGCCGTTCGCCATTAGCCGATAGCCGATAGCGAAAACAAAAACGCGCACAACAAAAAAGGCCGGGCGAAATCCCCGACCTTTTTTGTTTTCTGTGTTTCGCTAAAGGCTAATGGCTAAGGGCTAATGGCTCACTCCCCTACATCCCCATCCGAATCGTCTGGTGACGCTTGGGGCCCAGCGAGAGCATGCCCACGGGCACGTCCACCAGTTCGGCGAGACGATTCAGATACTTGAGGGCGTTCGCCGGAAGTTCCTTCGCGTCGGTGATGGCCGTCGTGTCCGACTTCCAACCCGGCAAGGTCTCGTACACCGGCTTCACGCGCTCGAGGCGCGCCAGCGACGAGGGGAAGTGATCCACCCGCTTGCCGTCGATCTCGTACGCGGTGCAAACCTCGATGCTGTCGAAGCTGTCCAGCACGTCGAGCTTGGTCACCGCAAGGTGCGTCAGGCCGTTCACCTGCGCCGCGCGGCGCACCACCACGGCATCGAACCAGCCGCAGCGCCGCTCGCGACCCGTGGTCGCGCCGAACTCGTGTCCGATGCGGCGCAGCTCCGCGCCGAGTCCGCCTTCGATCTCCGTGGGGAACGGGCCGTTGCCCACGCGCGTCGTGTAGGCCTTCACCACGCCGATCACCAGCTCGATCGCCGTGGGGCCCACGCCCGAACCCGCGCAGGCCGCGCCGGACACGGTGTTCGACGAGGTCACGAACGGATACGTGCCGTGATCGACGTCGAGGAAGGTGCCTTGCGCGCCCTCGAACAACAATCCCTTCTTCGCCTTGATGGCTCCGGCCAACAGCGCCACGCAGTCGGCCACGTAAGGCCGGAGCGCCTCGCCGTACTTGCGGTACTCGGCGAAAACCGGATCGACTTCGACCGGCGCCGCGCCGTAAATCTTGGTGACGACTTCGTTGTGCGCCGCGATCGCCTTTTCCAAACGCGCGCGCAGCAGGTCGTCCTCGAGCAGATCGCCCACGCGCACGCCCACGCGCGCCACCTTGTCGTAGTAGGCCGGGCCGATGCCGCGGCCCGTGGTGCCGATGGCATGCTTGCCCGCGGCCTTTTCCTTGAGCTGGTCCAGCAATTTATGCGTGGGCAACACCACCTGCGCCGCCTCGGAGAGCCACAGCCGTCCGGCGGCGTCGATGCCCTTGCCGAGCACATCCTCGATCTCGTGCAAAAGCTGCGCGGGGTCCAACACCACGCCGTTGCCGATCACGCAGGTCTTGCCCGGATGCATCAGCCCGGAGGGCAGCAGGTGAAACACGAACTTCTGGTCGCCCACCTCGACGGTGTGGCCGGCGTTCGCGCCGCCCTGGAACCGGATCACGTAATCCGACTCCTCCGTCAGGTAATCCACCACCTTGGCCTTGCCCTCGTCACCCCATTGGGCACCGACGACGACTCGATTGGCAACGCGATTTGCAACCCGATTTTCCACGCGATTCGACATGCTTTCGACCCTTTTTCCACCATTGGGAACAAAGGGGGTCAAGGTAGCAAAGAGGGGCCTCCCGGGGGGCCACACGATTCCCCGGCAGGGGCGGCGCGGCCTGGGTCGAGAACGGGCGAGCCGCGGCTCGCCCTTACTGCGTATTATTCCCCCATGCCGCGCCTCAAGCACCCCCTCCGTCTCCTCGCTTTGTTTTTGGGCCTCCTTGCCGTGGGGGCCCACGCCCATCCCCAAGGCACTTCGCGGGCCATCGTGCGCCTGCTCGGGAACGACTCCGTCACCGTGGAAATCGACGCCAACGCGTCCACCATGTTCAACTCCACCGGCTACGTCATCTACCCGGACGGTTATTCGCGCGACACCGTGCGCCTTTACCAGCAGGCCGGGGCGCAATACGCGTACTCGCGCATCTCCGTGCGCGCCGACGGGCGGCAGTTCCTGCGCCCGAACGTGTTGCAGTGGAAGCGCGACGGGAAAGGCCCTGAGGACGACCTCGCCTCGGACTCGGTCGCTCTGTGGGACACGTCCTTCGTCGTCGTGTTCGGAGGTCGCCTCCCGCACGGCGCGCGCACCCTGTCCTTCTCCGCCGCGCTGTTTCCCGAGTTCGGCGTGCAGACCCTGTGCGAAACGTCGGTGTACTGGCACGACTCGCTGGTGATGCGGCGCTGGCTCGACGTGGACGCGACGTTGCGCGTGCCGCTCGACTCCGCCCGCCTCGATTCCCTGTTGTCCAGCGCGCGCGCGAAGCCTTCCGCCGCCTCGGGCGACAACCTGCTGGGGCGTTTCGTCGCCCTCGGCTTCACGCACATCCTCCCGCACGGGGTGGATCACATCCTGTTCGTCGTCGGGCTGTTCTTCTTCTCCACCCTCATGCGCCCGCTGCTGTTCCAGGTGACGGCCTTCACCGTGGCGCACTCCATCACCCTCGCGCTCGCGCTGCTCGGCGTCTTCGCGCTGCCCGCGCGCGTGGTCGAACCGCTCATCGCTCTGTCCATCGCCGTGGTCGGCATCGAGAACGTGTTCTTCCGCCGCGTGAAGGCCTCGCGCTGGCTGCTGGTGTTCGCCTTCGGCCTCGTGCACGGCATGGGCTTCGCCGGCGTGCTCAGCACGCTCGGCTTGCCGGAGGGCGGCTTCTGGCCCGCGCTGATCGGCTTCAACGTCGGCGTCGAGCTCGGACAGCTCGCCGTCATCTCCGGCGCTTTTGCTCTCACGTTCTGGTTCCGCAACAAGCCCTGGTACTTCAAGGCCGTGGTCGTGCCCGTGAGCTTGGGCGTCAGCGCGGTGGGCCTTTACTGGGCCGTGACGCGCGCGTTCGGGATGTGACGCGGCGGAACAGGAACGCGACAACGCAGCAGCACAACATCACAGCAACACAACTGCAAACACACTCGGGTAAATCGGGTTTTTGTTTTGTCTTCTGTTGTTCTGATGTTGTGCTGCTGTGATGCTGTGATTCCCTCTATTTCAGGGAATTGAAAAACACGAACGTCGTCTTGCCCGCGCGCACGTCCACCGCGCGCGATTCGACGCGCACCACCTGACCGCCCTCGTCCTGCGCCGCGACCTGCAGCGTCATCGGACCCGGCGGCGCCGACAGGCGCGCCACCTGCACCGTGCGCGGCAAGAGGAACCATGAACGCACGTCGGCCTGCTCGAGCTGACCGGACAGAAAATCGGCGCCGAGGTTGGTGAGCAGGTTGAGGATGGGATTGTCGGTGCGGATCTCCGCCTTGGCCTTCTCGGTGGCGAGCGTGCGCACCACCACGCGCGTCACCGTGCGCACCAGCAGGGCCGTGCGATTGTCGGCGAGGTCGCGCTCCAGCAGTTCGCGCGTGTCGCCCCACACCTCCCCGGTCGCGGCTCCGAGCGAGTCCGGGCCCGCGATTCGCAACGTCCGCGAGCGGGAAGGCGGCTGGCGCAGCGCGGGCATGGCCCACTTGATCGAAAGCGTGGTGCCCGAGCGCGTCCGCTCCCCGCGCCCCGCCTTCTCGGACTCCGAGGGCGGCAGGCCGGGCGCCGGCATCGCGTCGGTCACGGTCTTGCCCTCGGCGTCGCGGTAGTGGTACACCAGCGCGCCGTCGCGGATCCAGGTGCCCTGAAACACCGTCTCCCCCAGCGCCGGCGCCCGGCCCAGCGCGCCGAACACCAGGATCGTGCCGCGGGGCGCGCCCGTGTCGGGAGCGGCCGCGGGGCACTCCAACTGAAGCAAGCGGATGTCGTCGGCTCTATCTGCGGCGCGGAGGAGCCCGCAGGCGCGCGCGGCCAGCCCCTCCGGCACCTTGGCGTGGCGATCGCGATACGCCTTGATCGCGTGATAGGCGGAGATGGCGGCATCGTCGGTCTCGCCCAGCGCCTCGTAAATCATCGCCGCCGTGCCGCGGTAGAGCGGATCGTCGCGATAGGCGTCCTCGCCGGAACCTGCCTCGCGGCGATATTCGTCCACGAGCATCTGCGCCTGGCGCATCTCCACGCGCGCGCCGTCGAGGTCGCCGAGCGCCAGATAGTTGAAGGCTTGAAACACGCGCAGCCACACCATCTCGTAGGGGCGGCCGCGGTATGGACGGACATTGTCGTTGACCAGCAGCGAGGCGGCCTCGTTGCTCACCGAGCGGGTGAACAAATCGTCGTGGATTTGCGCCGCGCGCGCCAGGTAGGGGATGCTGCTATCGGGCTTACCCGCGTAATGATAGAGCAGGCCAAGATCCATGTTGTAGAGCAGTCGGCTGCGGCTGCCGTACAGCGACTCGCCCTGCGCGCGCACCGCCGCCGCGGCCTCGACGTATTCGCGGCCCGCCGCGCGCGTGGCCAGCTTCTCGTAGCGGACGAGCCCGGGATTCGCGCAACCCGCGATGAGCAGCACCGAAAGCGCCGCGCACGCGATCGCATGCACGGACGGAAACCGCACAGACGGGAATGAGTGGCGCGTGAAACGGCGCATGGAACCGCCGCGCCCCTCGCCTAGAGCCCGACGGAGCTCTTGGTCACGTACTTCTTGATCTTCTTGTCGCCGATCCAGACCTTGCGGTTCGACTCGATGTTCACCAGCTCCATGTTGACCTGATAGAACACCACCGACTTGCCACCCTCGCGATCCTCGATGGAGTTGATGCTGCCGATGAGCATGAGCTGGGCGCCCTGCTCCTCGCCCGCCTGCTGGCGCGTGTCCACCGAGGCGTTGCCGGCCTGATCCGCCTTCTCGTCGCGCAGTTGGTCGCGCTCGCCCTTGGAGGCGACGAATTCGACCTTGCCCGAATTGATGAGGGTCCGCTCCATGTCCTTCACGAAGGTCTCGGTGCTGATGTGCTCGTTGCTGCGGTTGCGCACCGCGCCCACGATCACCGAGGGCACCTTGCCCTGCGACGCGTAGGTGTTGTACCACGGGCCGTTCAGGCAGTCGCGCAGCATCTCCTCGGCCACCAGGCGCGAGTCGGTGTCGTTCCATTTGCCCGACAGGTCGATGACGCTGTCGTGGGTGACGCGCTCCACCTTGGTGCCGCCGCAGCCGGAAACCATCAGGGCGGCGAGGGCGAAACCTGCGGCGCGGTAAATCATGCTGTTCATGGGAATTCCTCCGGGAATGCGGTCAATAGTGTAGATAAATGGGGGGTCCGGAACCATGTCGACTCCCTGCCGGGTAGCGGGAAAACGCCGTCCCGTTGATTCAGGTTAAGACAGGGGCTGGGATGGGAGTTTCACTTCCCCCGAAACGCCGCGCGACCGCACGGCGACCCCCGCCCTACTTTGTAGTTTGCCGCATAACCCGATTGGAGACCGCCATGAACCGTACCGGCACCCTCCCCCTCCTGTGCGCCCTGTCCGCCGCGTTGACCTCTGTGCCCGCCTTCGCCGCGGACGCCGTCACCACGCAAAACAAGAACGTCACCGTCGTCTCGGCCACCGCCAGCTCCGACGGGTCCAGCGAAATCACCCGCGAAAAGGTGCAGGACTGCATCCTCTCGCTGCCCGACCCGGACAAAATCGACGCGCAGGTTTTTTCGCAACCGGTTTATGTGCAGGGCTTGGGCGGCGCGGCGGGCAGCAACGCGTGGATCAAGTCCTACTCGGCGCGGCTCGACATCACCTACCTCACGCGCGAAAAGGACCTGATCATCGTGACCACGCGCAGCGTGCAAGGACAGCCACCGGCATTCCGCGAAGTGGACAAGCTCCTGCGCCACACCGAAACCTTCACCTCCAACTCGACGGAGGGCGACGCCTTCGGCGGGCGCAGCCAGCGCGCGTATTATTTCACGACGGCGGAAGGCGCGGTGAAAGACGTGAAGGCCCGCGCCAAGGTGTGGATCAGCCAGCAGGCGCCGGGGGTGTGTCCGACGAAGTAGGGGTTAGCCAATAGCCAATAGCCATTAGCGCCCTTAGCTGAACACAAAAAAAGAGACCGCGGCCATCAGGCCCGGTCTCTTTTTGTTTGGCTATCGGCTAAAGGCTATCGGCTAATAGCTCAGTTTCTTCACCTTCGTCTTCCTCATCGACGACGAGAACAGCAGCGCGATGTCGAGGCCGGCGGCCTGATCGCGATGGCTGTTGGCGATGATGCGATAAGGCACGCGCACGCGCATCTGCAGGTTGTCGAGCACGTCGAGGTACAGGCCCGCCTGCACCAACCCTTCCGCGCCGAGGCCCTTGCCCATCGGTTCCATATCATAGTCGAGCGAGCGCAAGCCCACGCCCGCGCCCACGAAGGGGCGGAACGCCGCGTTGCCGATTAGATACGACAAAGACATGTTCCCACCCCAGTTGTTTCCGGGCGCCCACCAATCGACGTCGATGCCCAAATCCCATTCCTCACGGAAGCGAATGGACTGCGCCAGCGAAAGCGACAGGAACTGATCGCTGATCTGGGTCATATCGCCGGACACGGAACCGACCACGCCGAGCGCGGGGCCGAGGGACCAGCGCGAAAGCGCGACGGTGGTGGTCTCGGGACGACTGTTCAGGTTCACGTCCTCGGCGAGGACGGCCGTCGGCGCGGCGGCCAAGACGGCGAGAAAAAGGGTGGATGCGGCACGCATGGGAACCTCCGGGATGCAGGGAATATACACGGGTGTAGAAACGGTGGCGCGGCGGTTCGACAACGCCGAATCGTAAGGGCGACCCGCGGGTCGCCCGTTCGGCCTACGTCGTATAGAAACGCCGCGCCAGCCAGCGGCCCGGAAACATCCACAGCAATCCGGTCAGCGCCCACGGGACGGCGACGCCCGTCGCCAGCATGCCGAGGACATCCGTCGCGGGCATCGACCCGAGCAGGCCGCCCACGGTCTTGCCGGTGGTCGCGGGCGAGGCGGGCATGCTCCGGAGCCCCGCCAGCGCGTCCTTGAGCCGCCACCCGAGCAGAATCAGCACCACCGCCACCGCGGCGGATTTCCACCCGCCCGCCGTGGAGGCGAAGGCGGCCCAGCCCGCGAACCACGCGGCGAGGCCGATGAAAAAGACGCGCACGCGGGCGATGGAGTTTCCCCGGACCTCGTCGCGCGCAAGGAAAGTGACGAGCGCGACGTAGAGCGCGAGCGAAGCGAGCGCGCCGCGCGCGGCGACGGGAAGCGCGGCGAAGTCGCCTAGCGAAACGAAGCCCAGCGCCATGCCGGCGGCGAGGTTGAGCGCGCGGCAAAGGGCCATCGAAAGCGGGCCGAGGAACGTGCTCTTGAGGACGAAGTTGTAAAGGAAGATGGACGCGACGAGCAGGGCGCCGACGAGACCGGCGACGGGACTTGCGATAAACTGGAGCACGAGGCCCACGGCGAAGAACGCGAGGACGAGAATCCAGGCCTTGGAGAGAGGGATGCTCCCTGAGGGCAAGGGCCTCCCGGGGCGCTCTTCGCGATCCGTCTTCAGGTCGGCAATATCATTGAGCGCCATGCCCGCCATGAGATGCAGGCCTGCGGCAACGAGTCCCAAGATCAGCGCGGCGATGGAAGGCGATTGACCCGTGACGGCCCCCGCAATCCACCACCCCGCCCACGCGTTGGACAGAGAGCTGAACACCGCCGGGATGCGGACGAGCTGAAAGTAGGAACGGATCATAAGGCAAAAGGTAAAAGGCAAAAGGCAAAATTGAACGCATAGGCCCCTATCGACCGCGTTTCTTCTCTTCGTTCCATTTTTGCCTTTTGCCCTGTTTTGCATTTCGCCTTTTACCTTTCCACCCAATGTCCCTCTCCTCATACTTGGCGCGCCGCTACTTCTGGGCCCAAAGACGCAATCTCTCCTCGGGATTGATCGCGCTGTTTTCGGGTCTCGGGGTGATGATCGGCACGTGGCTGCTCGTCTTCGTGCTCTCGGCCATCAATGGGTTCGAAGAGGCCGTCGTCCGGCAGCTCATCGGCAAGGACGCGCACGTCGAGATCACCCGCCACGGCTTCGCCCCCATGGACGGGTACGACTCGCTGCGGGCCCGCGTGCTGCGCGAGCCGGACGTGACGGCCGCCGCGCCCTTCCTGCTCGCGAAAACCGTGATCTCGCATCGCGGCAATCAGGACGGCATCCTCCTCTACGGAATCGATCCCGAGCTCTCGCGCGACGTGATCGGACTCTCCGGCAGCGTCACGCGCGGCGCCTACCGCCTCGACTCCCTGCCCGACACCACCGGGCGACTTTACCCCGGCATCCTCCTCGGCTACGGGCTGGCCGCGCGCCTGAACGCCGCGCCGGGCGACAAGATCTTTCTCGCCGATTTTTCCGGCGGCGACTTCACGCTCGGCGCGGCGCCCCGCATCCAGCCCTGCATCGTGGCGGGCACCTACGAGTCGGGGATGTATCAGGTGGACGAGACGGTCGCTTACGTCGCGCTCGGGACCGCGCAACGGATGTTCGGGATGCCCCGCGCCGCCACCGGCCTGCAACTCCGCATCACCGACCCGCACTCAAGCCCCCTTGTGGCCGGGGCGCTGGAGGAAAAGCTCGGTTTCCCTTACCGCGTCGTCGACTGGCAGGCCAAGAACCAGACCCTCATCAAGTGGATGGCTTACGAGAAGGTGCTGGTGGGCCTCGCGCTCGGTATCATCATCATCATCGCCGCCTTCAACATCATCTCGTCGCTCATCATGGTGGTGAACGACAAGACGCGCGAAATCGGCATCCTGCGTGCCATGGGCGCCACGCGCGGCGCCATCCTGCGCCTGTTCGTGATCGAAGGATCCATGGTCGGCTTCGTCGGTTCCGTCGCGGGCCTCGCGCTCGGCCTGCTCAGCTACTGGCTGCAGCGCGAGTTCGGACTCATCCGCCTGCCCGGCGATGTATACTTCGTCACCGTGCTGCCGGTGGAGCTGCGCTGGACCGACGTGCTCGGCGTGATGCTCCTCACCAACGCGCTCTGCGCGCTGGCCACGCTTCCCCCCGCCCTCAAGGCCGCGCGGAAGGATCCTGTGGAGGCGATAAGACATGAATGATGAAATGAGAAATGATGGAATGATGAAAAAGAACTCCCGCCCTTCCGGGTGTGCTTTTGTGTTTTCATCATTCATCATTCATCATTCATCGTTTGGGAAGAACGGCCGACGGAGAATCCGATGACCATTCCCGTCCTTTCCCTCCGCGGCGTCTCCAAGGTCTTCTCGGAGGCCGAAAGTCGTATCGAGCTGTTCCGCAACCTCGACTTCGACCTTGCGCCCGGTGAATTCGTTTCGATCACCGGTGCCTCGGGGGCCGGCAAAAGCACCTTGCTGCACATCCTCGGATTGCTGGAAGGCCCTACCGCAGGATCGGTGCACTTCCGGGGCGAGGACGTATCGGGACTCGGCGATGCCCGACTCTCCGCCATCCGGGGAAACGAGCTCGGCTTCGTATTCCAGTTCCACCACCTGCTCCCGGACCTGACGGCCTTGGAGAATGTGCTGCTGCCGCTGCGCATCGTCGGCCGTCTCGACGCCGCGGGCCGGGATCGTGCGCATGCGCTGCTGGAGCGCGTCGGCCTCAGCGATCGCCTTCACCACATCCCCGCCAAACTCAGCGGCGGCGAACGGCAGCGTGCCGCAGTGGCGCGCGCGCTGGTGAACGAGCCGGCCGCGCTGCTTTGCGACGAACCCTCGGGCAACCTCGACGCGCGCAACGCCGCCCGGCTTCACGATCTGCTCGCGGACCTGAATCGCGACGCCGGCACCGCCGTGCTGGTGGTGACCCACGACGTGGAGCTCGCACGCCGCGCCGGGCGCACCTTGGTTCTGCGCGACGGACGGCTGGAAGCGGCGTGAACCCCGGCGACTGTGAATTGGCCCGGTCGTTGCTCCTCTGAAAAGCAAGAAGCGCTCAAGCCTTGAATGTGGCGAATAAGAGCCCCGGGAACGCCAAAAATCCTCCAGAGGGGCTCCAAAACGCGACAAGGTCGTCGGATCGATGCGTTTTGCAACGATCCGGCCCGAATCGGAGGCAACCGCGCCGGTATGTATTTTAGCCCCATGAGAACGGCGATTTTCCGCCGTTCCGAGAGGATCGCATGAACGGGATGTTTACCGACCGCGTGAAAAAGGTGATGCAGCTCGCCCGCGAGGAGTCGGTCCGGTTGGGGAACGACTACGTGGGCACCGAGCACCTGCTGCTGGGGCTCATCCGCGAGGGCGACGGCGTGGCCGTGGCCGTGCTCAAGAATCTGAACGTCGATCTCGACGAGTTGGCGCGCAGCATCGAGAAGTCCATCTCGTCCACCGGCGGCATGATGACCATCGGGCAGATGATTCCCTTCACGCCGCGCGCGAAGAAGGTGCTCGAAATCGCCGCGCAGGAAGCGCGCGCGATGAGCCACAAGTACATCGGCACCGAGCACCTGTTGCTCGCGCTGATGAAGGACCACGAGAGCGCCGCCGCCACCGCGCTGGCCGCCATCGGCGTGGAGTACGATCGCGTGCGCGAGGAGATCGAGCGCGTGCTGCGCGGCGGGGACGCCGCGGGCGCGGCGCCCGACGCCGCCGCCGCGCGCAAGAAGTCCAAGACGCCCTTCCTCGATCACTTCGGCCGCGATCTCACCGAGCTCGCCCGCCAAGGCCAGCTCGACCCGATCATCGGGCGCGCGCAGGAAATCGAGCGGGTGATCCAGATCCTCAGCCGCCGCAAAAAGAACAACCCCGTGCTCATCGGCGAGCCCGGCGTGGGCAAGACCGCCATCGTCGAGGGCCTCGCGCAGAAGATCGTGGAGCGCAACATCCCCGAGGTGCTGGAGAACAAGCGCGTGGTGACGCTCGACATGGGCAGCATCGTCGCCGGGACGAAGTACCGCGGCCAGTTCGAGGAACGCCTCAAGTCGCTCATGACCGAACTGCAGAAGAACGACAACGTCATCGTCTTCATCGACGAGCTGCACACCATCGTGGGCGCGGGCGGATCGGAAGGCTCGCTGGACGCCAGCAACATCTTCAAGCCGGCGCTTTCGCGCGGCGAGTTCCAGTGCATCGGCGCCACCT
>JAUMHE010023798.1:0-14052 GCA_032359235.1 Enteromius mattozi | reverse complement strand
AATGTTTATCAGTACATTACAGAAAATAATGAACTTTATCACAATATGCTAATTTTTTGAAAAGGACCTGTATGTAGACTGTACGATAATGGCCTGCTGACTAATATGCTATGACGCATGTTGCTATAGAAAAATAAAACGTCATCAGCATGTGCTAGTGATAACCAAAACAAGCATGATACATCGCACTTTGGCAGTTGGAGTTTTCTTGTGTGCTGAAAAAAGTGGAAGCGACAAAAGAGAAAGAGATAAGAACTTAAGGAAATCAGTTTTATGTTTTAGTGCATTGTTGCATTGATTTCATGCTGAAATTTTCATTGGCTGGTCAGTAAACATGGCTTGTATCAGCAAACACTGTGCTATGATCATGCTGAAAACTAAAATAGCTGAAAACTATTTTTGGCTATATTTTGGTCACAAGACCATGGCAATAGCCATCTTTGAACTTCTGAATCTCACTCTACAACATAGTTTGACATAAGGCATAGTTAAAAATTGTGCAGTGTGACTCGGGCTTAAAACACGTATCATCATGATAAATCATCTCTTCTTTGGTATCTGATTAATTCTAAAAGCTTTTTGGTAATGACCATAATGATTTGTAAGTACTTTCAATGATCGTATTAACGCTTCTTATACAACGTCCAGATTAAATCGACACTTACATAAGTGAAAGGCAAAAGTTATTCGCTGAATACAGTACTAATTTCCCAATACAGACCTCAGGAAAAAAATAGCCTTTCCTTTTGGTGTTTTTAAGGCAGACTAGATTAGCGGGGTCAGTCTTGTCTGTCTGGAGCGAGGTTCAGCTGTCTGATGGCTTACTTTAGCAGATGGATCCACAGGAAGTTCTGCTGAGCTGGGCACTAATGTCCAGCTAAAGCTTCTGGGCAGCTTTCAGCACTTACTCAATGTCTGAAGCACTCTGCTAAAGCAGCTCAAGAATGGACCTCTTTTTCTATCTCTCTGTCTCATCTCTTAATCTTTCTTTCCTTCTTTCTTTCTTTCTTTCTTTCT
This sequence comes from Enteromius mattozi, assembly GCA_032359235.1. Lineage (NCBI taxonomy): Eukaryota > Metazoa > Chordata > Actinopteri > Cypriniformes > Cyprinidae > Enteromius > Enteromius mattozi. The sequence goes on along the minus strand of JAUMHE010023798.1, from coordinate 13,035 downwards.
TTCTTGAATACTCTCTGTCCTTTGCTCATGCAGGCACACACAATCATACACACACTCTCTGTCCCTGTGGCAAGAGCTGAAAGATGCTGACAGTGTGGCCTTTTGTGTGATGACACTGGCTCTGTAGCTCCCAACACACTACTGTAAACAGAGCCGACGAGAGCAGCAGAAAGAGAAAGATTTCTTTTCTGCGTTTATCTGCACTTATGGAGGGACTCGCGATATTTGTTCCATAGTATATGCCACGCACAGTTGGGCTTCTATCCTATTGTAGCTTGTTTATCACGGATGGATTGAGCCTTGCCCTCTTTTGGAATCTGAATGTCTGCGTACGCAGGTGTGGTGATGGAGATTGTGTAAGACAGAGGTAGGGGGGATATGTTTGCCTTAGGGTGGGCCACTGGCTCTTGTAGACCATTTGGTGGGGACTGGGCTTGCCTGCTTTACTGGTATGGTAAAGAGCTGTCTCTACAAATCATGACAGACAACAAGAGGGGAACAAGGGAGAAAAAGACTGAGACTGAGAAGAGCAAGATATACTGTGGGTAGATAGACAGATACAGACAGGCAGACGGATGGCTGGATGGATAGAACAGATATAGAATAGATAAAGGATAGATAGATAGGTAGATAGATAGATATATAGATAATGAAACAGGAAGGTAGATTTTCTGTCCTCATGAGGAATTCCTAATTTCATGAAGAATGAGTCTGTTTAATCCCTTTCTCCGTTGGTATTCCGGCCCTGTCTCTGTCTCCGGCAAGTCAATAGATTTCAATGTCAATTTAGGCTCTGTGCTGCAGCTCATTTTAAACCAATCAGCCTTCCCATTTATGAGCAGAGTACAGCAAGCCGATATTAATATCTCAAGTCAGATCAGCTTCAAACTGTTCAAGCCAGGTAATGGGAGCTAGTATTAGCACTCACAGCAGGACGGTTTAAGTTAATCGGAATGTCTTTCTTTTTTTTTTATATTTCGCTCTTCGTGTCTGCAAAGGATGGTTTCCTTGTTTTAAAGGAGTCTTTGGGAGTGTAATCAATGCAAGCAAAACATTACATCTGCTCTTCCGAAGGTGAAAGCAGAAAAGGCGGACTGTACTTTCTGTGCTATACAAGATTCCAGCTCTGTGCTGCCCCCTGTTGTTTGCTTTTGGAATTACATTTCATTTCTATTTATTAGTGCTCCTCTACATGAATAGTTATGTTTACTTCCATTATATTCTCAATTCCAAACACCTTCCCACATTTAATTACTTTTTTCTCTCTCTCTGTCTCTTTTCTCCCTCTCTCCCACTCACAGATACTTAAACACACACACACACACACATACACAGCACTTTCTAACTTGAAATCTACTTGCCAACGCAGGACGCAGTGGTAAGCATTAGTTATCCAGGTAGGTGGGCTCTTGCCCGGTCCCCAGATAGGGACCACATGCTGGGCCAATGCCCCGCTGTCAGCAGACCCCCTGGGGCTCCCACAGGCTGTCCACGGCAGGCGAAATGGTTGTGGCCTGTTTAAATCAATGAAGCCTTTTTCCAATGAAAAGGTTAGGAGAGAGTGTTAGCGTGCGGGGAAAGCAACACGTGGCGCTTGTCAGGTGTGCCTGTACGAGTGGCCTCAGATGCCCTGTGCTATAATGGACATGCTTGGTGTCACATCCTTTAAAGGTGAAGGCACATTATGCGGTGCTCTGAAATACTGGATTCTGATTGGTCAGGCATGGCATTTTTTGTAATATATACTTTCCATATGCACAGATGTTTACTTGCCACTGCGATGTACTGTTGGTTGGTCTTAACTCCAAAATAAACAGATTTCAGACTTTATTTTTTGACAATAACCAGCTGACTAGCCATTTTTGTTATTCTTTTAGATGCTTCGGTCCTAATAAATGTACAGAATCTTATGATGTCCTTGTGCCTGTACACACGGCGTGTGTGTATCTCTTGGGGGGGCTTCTGGAGGGTACTAAGGATGCATAAACCTCATGGCCCATTTCTCATCATAGAGAGAAAGTCCACTTACTTTATATAGCTGATCTCCATGGAGACCAGCCGGACAGAGGCAAAGTCAGACCGGACAGAGAGATTTCTTCTATCTTTCACTCCTACCTAGCACTCCCTGTCACTTCAGTTGATTTTCTGGTGCATGATTTATCAAATTAAGCCCAATATATCCATAGACAGTTTAATCTGATTTATTCTAACATTGTATATAGTCCATTTTTGTTGTGTACAAAGGTTTCAGTGTTTAAGGAATCAATCCAGTTAAGATAATCCAGTTATCTTGACAAGGCTTAATCAGATAGTATTGAATTGTTTTAGCTCATTTTAGAATCATTTAGAATTGTTTTACTTGTGTGCAAGAAAGTACATTTTGGAAGATTTTTCTAAAATATGCTCCCAAAAATGGCATCTTCTTAATTTTTACCTCACACAGTCCAAAATTTTGTTTTGATCTTAGCCTGGCTGATTGAAACCAATCTTCTCTATATTCATCAGTAGTATCTTTGTTCATCCTATAATTAATTTAGCTTTTCGCATTATCATATTTTGCAGACCGTCATTCCAAGCTTTATTCAATCGGCCTGTAAAACTATAGAAAAAGACAAGAATCTTATCTTTTGAACACTTTTAATTATTTCATCTCAGATGGTGTCCATTGTCTCCCTGTTATTAAAAGAGAGTCCACTGAAATCAGAGAATAAAAGACCCCATAAATCACAGAGATGATTAAAGAAACGACTGAATTTAATTTAATAGTTTCTGAAGAACCGACAAGTCTGTCCATACCTGCTTTCACTTCTAGATCCACCTTGGTTGCCTTGGCAACACCTTATATCCACTGTTACCATGCTTACACTGCTCGATGCAGATGTATCATTGCCACTTTCTGCTAGAATCTAAACAACAAAACTTGCTTTTTCATTTGTTTGAGACATAAACATTTTTATTAAAACAAACAAACAAATAAATAAATGCTAGTCTACAAACTGACTTATAAACATAGTTCACTTAAAAACATTTTGTTCTTTACTTACCTTTATGTCATTCTAAACCTATATATCTTCTAAGGGAAGGTATTTTGAAGAATGCTGATAACCAAACAGAAATCAAAACAAAGCTAAACAAAACAAAAACAGAGAAACTAAAACAAACAGACCACCAAACAAAAAGCATAAAATAATGTTTATGCTTAATAGAAGAAGGAAATTCACAACAAGGTTAATGGCATACTTACTTTCCTTCTTTGTTTTAGTGTAAACTACACAAATTATTTTGAAGTTGTAAGACGTTTTACACAAAAACCAGCAAACAAACAATAAAAAAAATTAAAAATTTCAAGTTTTCATGTAACTTGCCGTTTCTTTGTAATTCATCAAAATTTAGCAAAGTTAAAATTCTCTAGTGAACCCGTTTAAAGTTTATCTCAGCTCATGTCCAAGTTTGTCTTTCCCTGCTCTCTTCAAACTGTTTAAAGTGAGGTGAGAATTAGCTGTAATATTTCTCATAATGAAGGGTTGAGTTGTAGTCGCTGTGTTCATTATTCTTGCCCTTTGATATGGATTTTAGAATTATGATGAGAACATTAAATCGACCCTGTCTGTCTTCCAAAACTCCTCTCATCCATAAGAATAGAAGTCCTCCGCCAGTTCCTCTCATTTTCTGTTCTGTTTCTCTCTTCTGTTTCTTTGTAATTGGACCCTACCTTTCAAAAACACAGACAGTGTTAATTACGCACAGACTCCTCTGCAGGGATCATACCTCTGAGACGTGTCCTTAAGCCCCCTTTAAGGGATTAACGTGTGCGACGGTAGCTGTTTGCGCGGATTTCTGTTTGTATATGCCGGTGATTTCAATGCGATGTATATGCAGGCAGCTCTTTCATGTTTATTACACTTAACCGAGAACATTATGTCTGTAAACCTTCCATTTAGTAAACAATAAAAAATAGTTATTCTCAGTTTACAGCAAGATCTTCACAAGGATTTGAAATCTACCATGATGTTTACTTTCACATACTGTGGCTTCACATACATGCCGATCCCCTGGGTGGCAGGACGCCCTAACAGCTCTTTCTAAACAGTCAACTCCTCCTTCTCTACAGAAGCTTCTTGTGGGATGGAGAGGTGGAAGCAGGAGCTGGAGGGGAAGGATGGATGCAGGGAGAGAGGGATTTGGCTGTGGAAAGAGTGATCTCATTAGCCTTTGGTGTATTGTGTTGCAGTCAGGTAAATACATGCAGTGCTAGGACACCTAACACCTCTAGTGATGGTGACTAATGAGGTGCTGTGTTTGTGTGTGTTTTGAACTATGCCTTCAAGAATACGTCACTGGTGTTGTGCACATGTATGACATATAGGCCACCAGTCAATTCAGGCTTAAAGGGTTTCCCATTTAACCTCTGTCTTTCTCGGAAATATACACAGAGGACTGACTTGTCAAGTGATTTTACAAAGCCTGATAAGTTAAGGCTTACAGTGTGTGTGTATATATATATATATATATATATGTATATACTGTAAGCCTATTATAATATAATTAAAAAATATATATGTATATATATTATTTTACTTTCAGAAATATACTATATATATATATATATATTGCCAACAACTTTTGAATGATAGAGTATTAATTGAAAAAATATAATAATAATAATAAATAAAACTATTAACAAATATTTTTTTATGAATACAAACCTCAAATTGCACCTTTTTTCTGAACATATTACAGTAAATATTAATAACTGAGTAATTAATGAATAATTATCTAATTTCTCAATTGTTTGTATAGAAAGAAAATATGAATAAAATAAATCAAGGTAATTTGAATTATCCATCAATGTTTCTCCATGATGAAAGTGTTTAGCTAAAGTAGCCAAGAATGTTCATCCTGATACTATCTAGCAATGAAAGGCATGTTACTGCCATCTGTAAAAGAGGCCAAAAAAGACTTTAAATATAAGCTTGAGTGGAGCTGACTTCACACCTTCACAAAATATGACCTTAGAACCACTTTGTTTGGAAGTAATTTCAAAAAGAAGGCTTACAAAAGTGATGGTAGTGCTGAGAAAAGGTCGAGCATCCTTTGTCGCCACATGGCGTTTGCGTTGCTATTTACTTGTTTGTTGAAATGTATCTTCAGTTTTTCGACAGTTCGAAAATGAGAAATAAAAGTGTCTGACCGACTCAGTTCAATGTTAAATGCACACAAAAATTATTGCATTGAAAAGAGGCAAAAGAAGTCATTGTGCAGGCCGCCCGGATCTCAACTCTGAGTATCTGTAACAGCTTGTGTCCGTAACATTCTTCAATGGAGCCAATGAAAAAAAAAATATTTTTTTTTAAAGAGATTGAAAACGCCATAAGGTGAAGGGATTGTGAGTGAGCCGATGAATGGTATTGACTGATGTCAGTAAATCAAGTCTTTGATGGCTGCTATCAGAGCTCAGGGCACAGGTGTTCTTTGAGTGGACTAGCTGTGCGAATAGACTGCTTTAGAAAGTCTGACCGCCGCTACAGCTGGACAATACGGTTAAGACACACAGTCTGTATCGATTTTTCCCTCTTTTAGACAATATAGCTACAGTTGCCATTAGCGACGACGTCCACACTCATCTGTTTCCTGGGTTAAAGGGCAGCCGGGACAACAGGCTGTACATACTAGTGCCATTAGCCATGTCACTCACTGGCTTTGTGACCTGAGTAATGATGGCAGCCATATACGTTGGCCCATTCTTAAACAAACGTCTGCAGTCGATCGTATCTTGCTAAACTATTCGGCAATGGGCAATACAAACAAAAGAATTTGAGTTTTGAGAGTCATGTATCTAATCTGCTTTTCCACCGGCCACAGCATTTGTCTAGAACACGGATGGACTTGAACAAAGAGAGGATGGGACACCGATGAATGGCAAAGAGCCTTTTATTTCAAAGCTTTTCTGTTTTAACTTGACAAGGCAACTTTGGTCTAAATACCATTCCCGTTAGGAAGAGGAACGCTGCTCTTTTCTTTTTCCGGCGCTGCCTCCAGCCATCCCTGGGATCATCGATCAATACCTCCGGATTACAGAGGGGATTAGGGACTACAATAGTCTCCGATTTTGGTAATCTGCCTTTTTTCTTTCACATTTTTTTTTTTAGGAAAACGGATAAATACGTGGCAATTTGAGAACAAAGTATCGGCACTCAGCTTTCTGTACAGAGCACACAACAATAGAACACAATCCTCTTTGGAATTAATATTTAATGGTTTTGACTGGTTGTCTACAGCGAGAGTATCGTGCTGTTTTGTCTTTTTTAGCTCTGCTTCCGCTCGACTTTAGAGATAGAAAGAGAACGGATGAGGTGAAATTCGAGGAAGGGGGCAGAATCTGTGAAAGAGAGGAAATGGAACCCTATATTCCGCTGTTTTATTTCAACATTTCATTTCCTGCTGTTCTGACATGGCAAGAGACAAAGAAAGCAAAGATGTTTAGATTGAGCTTCTGTCTGTTGACTCACGTGTCACCAGGGTTTAATGCTTGACCTCCTGAGGCGGTTAGAAACACCTGGAGGACCACTCACATGCAGTCATTGACGTCTACCACCTCTCCCCTGATCTTTAATTAAGGGAGGATGCCTTAGTTATTATGTTGGTGTGTGTCTGTGTGAGTGTGTGCTTTTTCAGGCCGTTAGGGGAATGTTTAGGCAGAAGGCAGGATGCATTCTCTGTTGATCAGTTCCCAGAGGGCTGCAAAGGAATCTGGGAAAAACATTACACTGAAGACTACCTTAGGCACTCTGGGATTAAACACATTTATTAGGCATTCGTTTCGATGATGTTGATAATTAGGTTCATCATGGTCTTCATCACCATCATCATTATTCTTACCTTAAATCAATATTTTCTGCAATCAATTGCACTGGCAATCAACTAAACAGCAAGTCAGTAAACATTAGAGATGCACAACCTATTGTTTCCACACTCATTATAGACCTTTTCCCTTTCATTCTCTTTGTTTATAATGGCAAATATTATAAAATATTAAAAATAAGCATTGGATTTTTAATTACCCCTATATTTATTATATTTTATTTAATTTTATTTATTGTATTTTATTTAACTTCATAGCATCATAATGGCAATTACACTTGTAGCATTTTTTTTATTAATTTATTTATATATATATATATATAAACTAATTAAAATGATAAATAATAAAAAAATATATATTGGCTTATTAAAATAAATATTGGCTTATTGGTTTAGGGCGGCATTTTAATATGTTTTAAAATTTTTAATAAGTACTGCATCCCCAATAAAATCCTGGACATTAAAATTGGTGATACTTTCACAGTGCTTGATATCTGTGTTCATGAGGGACTTTTATTATTTCCAGTGCATCACAGAGTTGCAGGGCACGATTTTCCAACGTTTTGACTGACAGCTCTGGTGTGCAGACGGATAGGTGTGTTCCCTTGTTAATAGTGTCCGTTTTGTTCCAGAGCGCAGTGTGTGAGGAGCATGCTCTGCCTTAGATGACCAGCAGAAGAGAGAGAGAGAGAGTGTGGAAAAAAAAAGGGGGGAAAAAGGGTGGAAAACAGGACTGATACACGTACGAGCTCACAGAGCCATGAGAGGGGGAGTGGAAAGAAGGTTAGAAAGAGAAAGAGAGTGAGCGAGCGAGAGAGAGAGGTACCATGGGAATAGAAAACTGAATCAGAAAGGTAACCATGTGCAGCGGTTCCGTGCGCCGGCAGCTGAATCTGCCTCAACACAAAGTGCTGAGGATCAACAGAGCAGAGCAGGGACAGAGAGAAAAAGGGACATGAGAATGAAAGCAAAATGAGTCGTGGAGAAAGTCAATGAATGAAGAGAGATTTGCTGTAACAAAAAGGAGTGTAAGAGGGTGTTAAACTCACAAAATGTGACCAGTTAAACTCAACTAAGCAGGTAGAAACAGTCACACCTTTTGCACCTTCATACACACGCACACACATACTGCAGCAAACGAAATGGCTCAGACTCGCAGTGGCACTACGTCACTGCACACAACTGCAGTGCAGACTATATAGGAGGTCAACGCTCGATACATACCAAATTTAAAAGCAGTTTTCCTTTGCACTGAACATGCTGACTATGAGAAACTTTGCAAGTAAATGTCAACTTATTCTAATAACCCTAAACCTACCCTTATGTCTACTCTGAGAGTTAGTAGTAACATGTAGTTACAAAGCTACTTATAGTTAGTAGAATGTCTAAAGTAGACTAGTGTAAAACCATTAACCTTTATTTGTAAGAGTGTATTTCAAACCCATAATCAACCGAGACCCATAGGAAGAAGTTTCCACAGAGTACGACTTCGCGAAACGTTAATTAGAGAACATTCTTACCGTGTTATTCACAGACCAGATGGTCTTAGAGAATACACGAAGAACGGTTAATTCAGTTCTCTCTCTCTATTGTATCACTCAAATCAGACACTTTGCCAGGTAGCCTTTTTTTCTTGACCCATTGAGGACCTTGAATGTTAGACATTGCATCTATCACTCTCAAAGACGAGAGCCACTTCCATTCCTTGGTTTCATCACTTCCTTTCTTTCTCCCTTGTGAGCGTATGTGTGTATGACTCAAAGATGGAGCGTGTGAATCACGGCTATGAAACACGCTGCTACTAAGGACCCTTTGTCCATTAATTAGGCTCAGCGTGTGCTCGCACGCGTGTGTGCTGTGAGGAAAGCAGCTTTGTTTTGGTGTCAGGAGTCACGAAGGTTTGAGTCATGGTCACGGAGGTTGTATAGATTGTGACGATCAGAGCTAGATAAAAAAGTCCTGTCGTCTCTCGGGTTTAATTGGCAAGATTAATTAGGTTTGTATGAAAGTAATTATTCATCGGGTATTGACATTTGTTTGTTCTTTAGTACAGTAATTGGGCAAGTCAGAGACAAATTGCCCTTTCGAGACCTCCAAAGTCTGACCGAAGTACAACTTTTGGATTTACCTCTGTGAATGATAATTTGATTGCAATTAGTGATGCCAAGTTTTCTTCTGAGGAACATATGCTTTTCATTTGCTGTATTTACATACATTCTCAGCACGCAGCATGTTAGGTGAACATACAGTTATGCTTATGAGTTAAAACTTTTCTCATTAGTTCACAAAGCCCTTAGCTTTTTTTTTTTTTTTTAATTATATGAAATCATAAAAAACACCTTTTCAGTACTGCCCTGAAGAAGCTGTAGAGTTCAAATTAAATACATACAGATACAAAACAATAACGAAATTTACACAAATTATCCAAAAGTTTACACACCCCTTGGTTCATAATGCCGTTGCCTCCTCGAGCATAAGTGTCTATTTGCAGACTTTCGTGATGTTTTGTATGTTTTATATGAGTCCCTCAGGTGTCCTGAGTTGCAAATCTGTTGAGACGCTGTGTAGAGAAGCTCAAATGTGCAAATCATTCTGGGAAACCAAAGAACAAGTACAGTTTTGAATGAACGTGTGTGAACTCAGATGGGCTTGTACTCAAACCTGGCACAGACTCAGACATTTTGGATTTGAAAGTACAGCTGAATGCATGTCATGTGTAACATGAAATATAAAAAAAATAAATTCAAATTAAGATAAGACAATAGAAAAAATGTCCCACTCAAATGCAGTAGGGGTGACAAGCTGTCATAGGCCTAAAAGTTGACTGACAATGTTGCCTTTGAAAAAAGATAAAACACAATGCAGATTTGGCTAACGGAATGCAAAATCAACTGTATATGCATTAAACTAAAAGCAACAGCAGTACTTCATGTCCAAAATGTCTTTCTGCCCTTCCTGGCCACCCGTAAACTCTGAGCATTCTCTGCTCGCCCAGAGCTAACACTAGCAACAAAAGAGGTTCATTTCCCTCCGGGTCTGTACACGATTTAGTGCACTACGTGTCAGACGGTATCCTTCCATGTCACTTCCCTCCTAATGCTAATTCACCCGATTGCTCTCGGAATTACTTAGTCAAACTTATTGCTGGAGACAGACCTGTTAATTCCAATTCATTTCATTCTATGGGGAGCGAGGTGAAAGTGCAACACGAGAGATAGAGCGAGAAAAGAGACAGCGTCGGAGATGGACTCACCCCAGTCAAACTCCGGGCTCTTAGGGCTCTTTGTCAGCACGAACAGTCAGTTAGAGCTGATGCAGTATTCATGGGGCAGAAAGGAAAGACTGGTGGAGGTGGGGGTGGTTAGACCCTGAATTACGTTGAATAAAAAGAAAAATGAGTGCATCGGTATTCAGAATGTGGCCTGAGCTACCCCCCCCCCTTTATTCCTTTGCTTGCTTGCAGCAGGGGAGCTACAAGCTAACTGTTGCGTGATAAGGCATTATCTAAAGGGGAGGATGATGCACTAGGCGTCTGCCACAAAATGGAGTCAATCAACTGAACAGGGATAGTAATGCTGGCTTTCTGCGCCACGAGAGAGGGAGTAACAGAATTGTGAGATGAAAGAAAGAAGCAGAAGGGAGAGTGCGGGACGTTTGGCTAGGGCCGCAAGACCACTTGACAAAAGAAGAGAGGAAATGAGGGAACAGAAGGAGACGCCGGGGCCAAAGTGGATGTACTGTAATTGTTGGCGCACAGGCGCTCGCGAGATCTTTGCTCATTCGTTACCAGCCCGACACATATTTGCTGACGCTCGACCCATTACCTCAGGCCGGCCGTAGCAGGAGACAGCATTCTAATTCAGGGGGCATAACAGGTCCTTATAAATAAATAAACAGACGAAACTGGCTCCATTATTGTGCTTGATGGGTTTTACATCTCAAATGTGCTTTTGTTCGTCCACTAGCTTTGTGCTTAGTCTTGTTAAAAAAGTGCATGTGATGGGGTTCAGAAGAGTTACATGTCGTAATTTTTTACCAAATGAAATAATTTAATATATGAGGAGAAAGTCAGGCATCTTTGTTGGATGCCCGCTGTGGGGTCCTTCTGTCAGTGTGAAATATTGCTGATTGGAGCACACATGCGGTGGGAAGGAGGGAGGAATGAATCAATCTTAGTGGGGGTCCTAGAGTCATCTGACTCTTTTCTTTTGAGAGGAAGGCTGACACACAGTTCTGGAATTGAGAGGATTTTAGATTTATCCAGAAACTATATACACTGCATTTCTTTTTAGTAAACTATCTCTTGGGATTTTTTTTAAAATGAGATAAACTGATTTGAGAGACTAAATTGCATCAGCTACTGTTTCGTGTTTTCTTGTTTTAAGCAGAAATGTAATACACTTTAGAGAGGTGTGTGCTTTGACAAGTTCTATTTGCTCATTTAAATTAACTAAAAGTAGTAATAAGTAAAAATACCATACAAAAATATTTATAAAATAAGTATGTCGTGTTTAACACAAAAATACACAGCAATAAGTTTAGTTATTTATTTGTTAAAATATCTAAATCTTTTGTAAATTGATTCTAAGAAAACTTCTAAGAAAATAAAATCTAAATGAAGTAAGCCTTTGCTTGAAGAGAGTGTACAAGAAAATATCTGCTTATATGAGAATTTAACTTGTTTTTCTTTTTTCTTCTGACCTCATAGATGATATTAAGGAAATAGGCATAAAGGCATAAAGCTACTTTTAGTAAACAAGGCAATTTATTGATGTTTAGATCTGGTCATCACAAATGTAATAGGAAGTCAAGTTTTACGCATGCAATCATACACAAAACAAACCTTCCTCACATTCACACGCTCTCTGACCTCTGACATAGTCATGTTCGTTATTTCCATTGATTATGTTACACATTACACCTGTGATCAGTCTGCAAATGGCCACTATTGGCTCTCGCCTGCTCCATCTTCTTTGAACCCCGGTTCGTGCTTTTTAGCCAATAATTGGCGGGCGATCGATAGCACACCGTGATGAACGCTAAGGTGATGTGATCACACACTCTCCATGCGTTATAAAGATCAATAAAAACAATAACCATCCCCCATTCATGATCTCACCATGCTTAGTCCCCCATCTGCGCCCTCACGGAGCTTTTCCATCAAAGCGCTATTACCCAAAGAGCAACGGTTGGATGGTGGGAGAGAAAGGGAGTGAGCAAGTGAGAGAAGGGGTGAGGAAGAGAGAAATGCAATTTCACCCCCGACTACGGCAAGCCATAGACGGAAACAGTTTACAGATGAAAGTAATTTCATTTCATTTGCTCTCCATAAAAAGAGGGGCAATGCTGATATATTCTCGCAGACAGATGCACAGCGGCGCAGCTGAGACAGAAATAGCTTCTCCTGTTGGCGGATGAGAGTCGGTGGCCTTCCTCAGTCTGACAATAAAGGCGAATGCTCTGTGTTGCGGTGCGATCCAGAAAGGATGGTATTTAGGAGAGAGAGCAAATTTATAAAGTATTCACCTGCAGTACCAGACAAATATTGACTTTTTTGGGAGGGGGGGTGTTTGTGGCGTCTTTGAGGGATCCTTGGGCTCGCCGGAGAACTGCCCTCAGTCAACAGTGAGCAGCTGTATTGAAGAATGCCGGACTGCAGGATTACACCCATGTCACCTTTACGCTGGCCGAGACATGGCTGCATGAGATGAGGTGACATTCACGGACAACCCTTATGGTCAGCTTTTTAAATATTTAGTGCTGGCCTGAGCTGGAGCAACATAAAAGCTGATTCCTGTATAGATTGAAGCCAAATTGCTTAGATGTTCAACTTTAAAGTTGTGAATTGCATACACATGACTTTTTGCTTCAGTGAATTGTTGTATTTTCGAGTGAAACAGCTTGATTAGAGTAAATCTTATAAAAAAATATAGCTTCGCCATTTGCTAAAATCATTACACACAGCACCCCATATTGACAGAAAAAGCAGAATTGTTGACATTTTTGCAGATTTATTAAAAAAAAAAAAAGAAATATAACATGGTGCTGTGACACTCATGAATTTAACTCAGGTGCTGTCCATTTCTTCTGATCATCCTCGAGATGGTTCTACACCTTCATTTGAGTCCAGCTGTGTTTGATTATACTGATTGGACTTGATTAGGAAAGCCACAC
>JAUMHE010023797.1:0-14081 GCA_032359235.1 Enteromius mattozi | reverse complement strand
CACACACTAAACTATAATTAAACTGTAATGAAACTTTGGCAACAGTGTGAAACTTGTCATGTTGTCCTCATTTCAGCTTGCCTAGTGGCCCTTTATCATGAGATACAATGATACCATTAAAAAAGCAAAAGACACTCTTCTGTGTTTCATTTTTGACAGCACTGGTGATAAGAAAACAGTTTAAAACAAAGGTCTAGACCTCCAGCATGTTTCACAGAGTTTTACAACAAAAAGAACATGTCTTATGAATTCATCAGTAAAGATTTGGTATGTCAGGTGTGGCTTTAGGACACATCACTAAACTGTTAAAAAGTCTGACATGCCCTCTGGTGTCTAAACCTGGGAACTACAACTTCAAGTCTCACCTGCTGTTCCCAGTGTGCTGTTCACCTCTCCAGGCATCGTCTGAGCATTGTTCTTCAGCTTCACCGAGCAGCCGAAGTCGCCTAGCTTTATCAAGCCCGATGACGTGAGGAAGATATTGGCTCCTGGGAAGTAAAACAAAAAGTGTTGCAATAAAATAATTATTAGCTAGACATTCCATTAACTAGCTAATTACATCTGCATCTCAGAAAGGCATCTATCATTTTAATAACTCAGAAAATGAAACTGAAGCAAATGAAGCAATAAATGAACACCTTTAATGTCACGGTGTACAATGCCGTGTTCATGGAGCACGTTGATTGCCGTCGTGATCTGCTTGCTGTAGAGACGGATAACGTGCTCCTGCAGACCCAGTCTAGACACTTCCTCCAGGGTCCCTTCATCACAGTACTCCATAAAGATATACATCTCTTCCTGCAAGAGCGAACGAGGAACAATGAGGTATAAAAGAACAGAAGCAGCCCTTCACATAACACAAACACACAAAGCATTTTACCCTGTGCAACTCAACACCAAAGTAGCGGACAAGGTTGGGATGTTTGATTCCTTCAAAGATCTTCAGCTCATCCGCCGTTTCCTTTATGGTTTTGTGGTCATTGGGCTGAAAGCGAATCTAGAAAACAAATTCAGTACATTGTATTTAATTCACATACACATTTATGACATGAATATGCATTCTCAAGCACATACCTCCTTCATGGCCATCAGTTCTCCAGTGTCCACATTGATGCATGTGTAAACCTTTCCATACTGCCCTTCCCCTGTCAACAAAGAGAAAAGTGTTACGAAAATGTAACAATAAAGGCCTCTACTGTTTAATGTGCACACATTAATGACCACTGACCTATTTTGTTGCCTCTCTGCCATTTGAATGTGACCTTGCGCAGACCCACGTGCATGACGTTGTCGTAGGACTTGGGGGTGTTGCACACCTGTCCGATGATGTTTCGCTGTCTCATGAGGGCATAGTGCTTGTCGTCAAAGATGCGTACAGAGCGCCAAACAGCCTCCATAGGGCTCTGACGTGCTGCAGTGTCTGTAGGACAAGTAAAAAATTAACAAAAATGAAGCACAAAAGGGTCGCTAAATACATTATTTTTGCAAATCTTCATAACAAATTTGAATAATAAATAATGCATAAAAAAACACTGGTAAAGCCAGAATCAGATACAAAAATGCAATTTCAGTGCCTTTTGACTGGCTGATGAAGTTGCGGAGCTCCCAGCTGCGACGGGCGGTACTGCTGGGGTCTGCTTTAGGATACGAGGGCTCTGGAAATACAAGAGAAAACTTACAGAATACCTTTAATAAAAACGACACTTTGCACAAAGTCAAGTAACGCATGGATACCTTCTCTGTCCTCTGTCGGGCTGGAGTGGCGACTGAGGGATTTAAACTGCAGCTCCGCCGCCACAGATGAGAGACGGTCGTTCTCATGTACACTAGAGACCCTGTGTGGCGGGAGAGAGTCAAACGTTACGTACAATCACCACCTTCGTTCAGACAAAAACAGGTTGAGATGCATTGCATGCAATAAGTAAAATGAAACGTGTTAGATATGACGAGCATGCTTCACATAGCAACACATAATGCAGATGGAAAAGCCAGCTCTATTCAAGCGCAGCAGCGTTAAGAATCAGCATTAAGCTCTTTCAAACCATATACAACAACAGTTAATGAACAAGTTATCTGTCAATTACTCTTCAAGCTATTAATACTGCTTAACAGCCTATATATGAATTGTTTATTCTGATTATTACTGCAAACAACAAGGCACTCATGCATTACAGTGATTTTACCATAGTTCAGAGAGTTTTAGCCTTTCCACTTGATGATGTGCCAAACCGTGGTAAAATCACTGTAACATGCAGCCTCATTCTTTTATTGCTGTCATAAGGAGAACGTGTTGATTGGCTCAATGGATTTCGGGAGTTCAGAGTACAGATTAGGATTAGATATTTTCACATTTTATTAACTAACGAACAATTCCATATAGAGGTAGAGGTGAGCTGACCCTTAAACAGCACTTTGAGATCTTTATGTACTTGGATCAATATGTATTTTTGTTTCCGTGATGTCCCTGATGGCAGCGGAACAGTGTGTTTAAGCCAATGATGCGTGCTAATGCATGCCTCAACCGAGGCTATTAATACGGAAGCGCTGGACACTGTGAAAGTTGTAAATATCATAGTTCAAACACATTTATCATTCAAGCAAATCATCTGCTAAGGGCTCATACAAAATTGAAGTGCACAGCAATTATTGTGGGCTGATTAAATATCCAAACTAGCTAGCATGGAATTTGAAGAGGAGCACTACGTCACTTTCATGTACTGTGCTTAAACGCGTTACACTTAAATAGGTCATATCATACTCTGTCTTTCATTATTATTTTAAGTTTTTAAGTCTTATTATTTAAAAAAATGTTTTTGTGTAATAATTTGGTCGATAATAACCATTTTCTCCCCCTCTCTGACACTGAACTGAATTAACAGGTCATTTACTGCCTTTTGCTGCCAAGCCTTTTATGCCCCATTTCCATGTGAAATGAAATACAGCATAAGCGCATTTTTCTGCACTTACTATTTTGCTGTCTTTAATGTAATTTGTGCTGCCTCATCCTGCAATAACGCCACACCTTTACAATATGATAATCACAAAATGACTACTGAATTAAACTCATTTTTACATGCAAATAAATAAATGTCCTAGCAGTATGAACACAACCACCCTAAAAATCCATTCATTCCTATCAAAGTATTCTTCGGACATTTCATGAAGACCCTAAGGAATCATACCAACTTGTGGAACATGGGCATCCAATGTCCTCTTTAATATTGGGATCCTTTAAGATTTGTTGTTATTGTTCTTCATTTTTATTGCAGTTTTAGTTCATCAAGTTGACCTAAATTAAAATGAGAAATGATTTACTTCTGCTAGTGCTTACTGCAACTCAAATGAACAAAAATGTTTTTTTATGGGTTTAGTTAACTATAACAATTGTGCTTCATACTGCACAAGGTTCAGTGGACATTCCCTAATTTGCAAAGTGTTGCTGACACAAATAGAACTGACCATTTTAATATCGTCTTACTGACAAAGTTATTTTTGAAAGGTACTGAGCTGTTGTTATAAAGGTTGTGACAGTATGTTTTCACAGCGCCTCTCGGTAGTTCTAGAAAATTTGATTCCTGATGATATGACCCCTTTAATTTCACAACATCCTGTGTAAAAATAGCATTACTCAGAAAATGCATGCTTTTCTCGTGGACTTGGGTGAGAAAACAACATTTTACAGAAATAGGAGCCTGTTACAAGTTTTTTCTGGTACCCATCATCCTGTTGTAGGCATAAAACACTTATACTACATTTCAGATTTTTGCCAAATCACTCCTGCACCCCAAAACCCACGAGAAATGCTGCTCTAAATGCAACGCTTAGGATGTTGAAAATGTTGTAGAGCTCCATCTGGGTTTGAGAATGGGTGGTCCTGACTACCTGGTGTCATTCGGCACGCCGCCGGAGGATTTGGTGGCATGGCCGTGTTCCCCTGGGGGTAATGGAGGGGCGGGACGGGGACCTGGGGGACACAACTGGGGACGTAGATCACACGGGAGACTCCGAGAGCTGTGGTGGAAAAACAGACTGACGGCCTCAGCATTCTGCTTTGGATGGTGCGTGCATGTGTGAAAGTGTTTATAATTGAATAAGGTACAGCCTTACACAGGTTTTAATGTCAGCATACAAACACAAAACACAACACACACTCGTACGAAGCTCTATGTTACAGCACAGATAGTGGTTAAAGCACTAATATAAACTACAGCATTGAAAGCAGCGTGACTCATTAAACCCTCCTCCAGTTTAAACCGAACACAAGGGCATGCATAGGAGGTACATATGCACAAGCATTATAATACCTCTAAGATGTGCTACTGCTGAAGACCCAAGACATGACCTACCTGAAGGTCTCAGAATGAGATGAAGGGATAAAAAGGTATGGGTTTGGAGGATCGCTGTGGCAACGGGGAACTTTGACAGGTCGAGGACTGTTTCGTGTGCCTGATGGAAGATTTTGCATCAGATGCCATTATCAATATACTGCTAAACTTTCACCAATTGCCTTTTTGTGTAAAGCAATTTTAAGTAAATAAATAAAGTATTTAAAACTATGTTAAGTGCATAAGCTAAGAGCATAAACAGTGGCCTTAAATACAGCAGAGGAAGAGAGCACTTACCAAAGTACATACTAGTGACTGGACTGTGCGGTTTACCAATAACATGTCCTATACACTCATTCATCAGAGCTTGCAGACTCTACAAAAAAAAAAAAAGATTAACAACTATAATCTCAATTCCAATTGCAAAACAAATATTAAAACAAAAGGGCATGGATATCTCACCAGAAAGTCATCTTCTGGCAAGGCTGATATAAACGCAGCCTCGATTGCTTGAAGAAAATCAAAGCCTTGCGTCGCCCACCTAGAGATAAAATAAAAAAGTAACCTCGAATAACATTTGCAAGCTTGTTAAAAGGAACAAGGTGGCAATATCATTTATTGAGAAAGAAGCTGGAAACGTTTTCTTTGAACATTAGCATCTCTGTGGGATGAAACACTGGCTCTGCTCCAAAACCTAGTGAGCTTCCTACAGAGACAGCATTTTAAGGCAACACAGATGCACTCACGCACCAAAATGTAGGCAACATGAAAATGCAGTGTCCTCAGAAAAACTTTTACGCATCCTTTAGAGAAAATGTACTGTGTTTTCTATGCTGCTTATAACACTGTTCTGTTTTTCGATGTTTTAAAGTTAAGATGCAATAGAAGATAGCTTTCTATGTTGGAAATGTATAACACCCTGTTTTTGGAACAGAGCCTACTCACCTTGGACGAGTGCCTCTTCCGCTTTCACACTTTGTGAGGACAAAGTTCATCCACTTGCGTGCAAAAGCGATGTAACGCTCTCCGATCCGCCGCCTGAACTCTCCAGACATCAGCCGCACAACCTCTTTATGATACTGCAGAAAAGCAAAAAAAACATGCTAAACTGATAGACTCAAGAAAACTTATGTGTTTGCCGCCTTCATACTTGACACTGTATACTTAACATGTTTTTTCCACCCCTGAACTTCTTTTAACTCTGTGTAGTAAGCAAGTCTGCACACTGCCTGACAAAGATCTCTGATTGAAACTTAGCTGTTTTATTAAAAAAAAACAAAAAAACAGGATTTTCCCCATTTGCTTTAATGTTTTAGTTCTGCACCTGTTAGAGATTGAATGTGTGTATTTTGCCCCTCTTCTGTGCTAATTAACGTAACCATTGATGTAAAAACAGCACTGAAGAAAATTAAGGCTTATTAGACAACTACTTATTAGTCTTTTTTTAGATTCAAGGGTGCAGGAAACCCACACGGACGTTCAACCATTAAACCACACCATCTCAATACTAGCTTTTTATAACAGCCTAAAAAGAAGGGAATGAAAACAGTGACATTTAGTCCTGGGACATCTTTTATGTCTAACAAATTAGTAAGCTACTTAAAGTTGGCATCAACCAGAAATTACATTCTTTTCTTCCCTATTATTGACGCATAGAGTGAAATGTATGGCAGAACTTGATTTGTCCATCGGGAATTGCTTGGATCAGTTGGATTGCCATTTGCTAATTGTGGGGCAGTTTTGATTCATGGTGACTTTAAGGTGTTGCGCATAATTCATATACAAAGAATCCCATCAGACACGGACCTCAAAAGCAAAGTTGTAGCCTTGGATCATGGCCTCTCTGTAATACTGCTGAAGTGTGGCTTTCTCCGTCTCCTCCACCTCAGCCTCAAACTCTGACGTGAACATGTAATCCACTCGGTCGATCGCTGTGTTGATCTTGATGCACAGCTGGAGAGCCTCATTCTGAAAGGACAGAAAATGTTCTTTAAAAGAGCAGCTCAAACCGAAAATTGCTTTGCAAACATCCGGTTTGCTGATGCGCTGTTTATATTTTCATATCACCACATAATGTAACTCATGTCTATGGAGCAAAACCGAAAGTCTCTGTACTCCTTAAACCTGGGATTTCCATGTTAATTTGTTCTGTGTGTGAAGCATATACTGCAACTGTAAGCTACATTAGCAATAAGTGACACAGACTGAAAGCCCTACATGATGTGATTTGAAAGTGGGTCTTCAAAAACTCCAGTGACAGTCAGAAAACAAGTACACATCAGCTGATGTGTCAGAAAGCAAAAACGGGGACCACAATTGTTTTTTTTTTTTAGTTTGCATTTTTTTAGTTTGCATCACCTTGAGCTGTTCCAGGGCAGAGACGATGAGCGGCTGGCTGGATGTCTGCTCTCGGCTGAGGGTGAGAAGTTCTTCCATGGACTGCTGGAAGGCTTTACGTTGTGTCACCAGGTGGGCCGACTGCATCACAACCAGCAACAGATTGTCCACCTAGGAATTACATGACATAACAGAAGCTGTAATGAATAGGTAACTTGTAGGAATTGGTAACTTGTATAGAACAGGGTTAAATATAATTAAAAATTTAAATTTTTTCCCCCCAAAGTCAAAGATTTATTCCTAAAAATTGTGAAACTATTTTTTTCTTCTTCAAAGACAAAATAATACATTAAAATTATCAATATATACAAAATACAATCTAAATAAATAGTTTTAAAATGTAATTTATTACAGTGATGGCAAAGCTGATTTTTCAGCAGCTAATACTCCA
Source organism: Enteromius mattozi (assembly GCA_032359235.1). NCBI lineage: Eukaryota > Metazoa > Chordata > Actinopteri > Cypriniformes > Cyprinidae > Enteromius > Enteromius mattozi. The sequence goes on along the minus strand of JAUMHE010023797.1, from coordinate 6,968 downwards.
GTCCCACATGATCCTTCAGAAATCAGTGCGATATGCTGATTTGGCTCTTAGTCTCACTTTAATATTTTAATGTTTTACTGTCACTTTACTGTCACCCAAACGTTTAGGAGTTTAGGAGTGTATTATGGTTACTAAATATGTTAAGTCTGCTGAAAATGTGTCTTCAACATAGACAATAAATCATTTCTGAAGGATCATGTGTCCCTGAAGACTGGTGTAATGACTAAAATAGAAGATACTTTGAGATAGACTACACAAAAAAAAAAAAAAATCTTAAATCACTCCAAACTTTTGATATGTAATGTAAATAACTACTTTTTTGAGGAAGTGATTGTAGATATTAAACCCTTTGTTTCTGTGCACTAACAGCACTGAATGGTTAAACTGAGAAGATCACATGCCTAGCTTTATACCTTCATGGCCCGTAATGTGTCCACAGTCTCCATCTGAGGTACTAGTTTGAGCACAGTGCCGTCCCACTCAGACCAGGCACCATCGGTGGTCGAGTCCCCGACTCCATGTTTGCTAATGAGCAGATAGGCCTCATCTTCTGGGATCTCGTCTGGTTCTTTCGAGCAGTCTTTTCCAGCTGCTGCATTCAACAGCTGTAAGATGACTAGCCGCTGCTCCATCAGATCGCAAGGAACGAACACCTGGAGCTCCTCCAGTCCTGGGATTTGGACCTAAGAAAAGAGACACACAATTACAAAAAGTTATTAAACACATGTAGAGCATCGGTCTATAGCAGACTATCATTAATACAGAATAACGTCTTAATACTTTGACATAATTCTTGGCCTTCAGTGCTTGGAGGAGCGAGGGAACTCCACTGGTTAACCTGAATTCTGCAGCAATCTCAAGATCCTGAGTAGAAGTAAAGCAGAATGTTAAAACTGCATATCACAGTGACAGATCACAGTACAAACATAGCGCCAAGTGAACTCACCTTGCGCAGCATCTTGGCAAAGCCTAAGGCTTTAGACGCTCTCTCCCTTGCTTCATGGAAGAGCTCTTTGAGCGAGCGACTTGTCTCGATCACGGAACGTCTACAGGGACAGAAAAAAACAGGAGTAAACTTAAAAAAATTATTTCAGTATTGGGTCAGTAAGTTTTTTCTAAATATTATAGTATAATAGTAAATAGTAATATTATAAAATATTATTACAACATAAAAAAATTGTTTTCTTTTTCAATATATTTTAAAATTTATTCCTGTGAATTCTCAGCAGCCATTAATCCAGGTTTCAGTGTCACATGATCCTACAGAAATCATTCTAATATGCTAGTTGGTGCTTAAGAAACTATTTATTATCAATGTTGAAATCAGTTATTTTGCTTAAAATTGTGGTATTCGTGATACTTTTTCAGGATTCTTTAACAAACAGAAAGGCAAAAATAACAGCATGTTTTTAAAAATAGATTGCTTGGAACACTATAAATGTCTTTACTGTCAATTAAATTGCCTTTCCAGAATAAAACTAATATTTTCATAAATATATTAAAACTACATTTGTGTTTGACATTTCCGGCACCAAATCTAATCTCACTCTATATAGTCTCTATTCTATTCTATACTCCCTATAAACTCAAAATGTTCTACAGATTTTAGACGAGAAAACATTTTTGCTAGAATGAATACAACACATAGCACTGAACAGGTGTTCCACAGGCTTTGATAAGTCTAGTACTGTGTTTGTGACTCATTAACTGCTGTGCCAGACACACCTGATTTCATCCGAGGCAGTGCTGTCATCCGCACACTCCCAGAACTCATTGCCACTCTTCTGAAGGCCCGCATCCAGAAAGTCTCCAGTGGATTTTAGCAGCATGCCAGCAATATCACTGGAAAAGACAAACCAGTAGTGATGCTTTTTGCGCACTTTACCTTGATATGTAATTCCAACCCAAGGATCAATGCAATAATGCTTTCTACCTGGTTTAACCAAAAAAAAAAATAATACCAGAATGCTTTTTATGGTATAAATGAAACCTCTAAAGCACAGTGTAACAGACTAACCAAAAGAGTTTCCCAGACTGGGCTTCTCCACCCCGGATGTATGGAGTGATGACTTTGGTGAAATTCCACTCCTCCTCCAGCAGGTTCTTCAGGCTGTGGGAGGCTTGAGGCAGCTGCTGTAACATCTGGATCCAGCTGCGCATGTAGTCAAAGTACACCTGCATGCACAGACACACAGAAAACTTTCTTCAAAAAACAGCTCTTGAAGATCAGTGCAGTTCACGATTGGAGATGTTTGCTGGATTATTCTAAACACAATTTAACTGCAGAAAGATAAATTTCTTCTTTTTTTTATATATAATGCAAAAAGCACAAAAAGCACAGAGCCAGGCAAAAATCCCTGGTAAAGATCTGTGCCCATCAAACACAGAGAACCACTCCTATTGAGTCACAATGAAATAACTGTACCGTTACATCTTATCATCACTAATATCCTCATTTGTGATGATTCCAGGCAGTCATGCATATTTATTACTAAATACACGTCAGACTCACACCATCATGCAGAATCTGGGTCGAATTGGGTTGTTTATTGGAATTTAGCGTAGAAAGAAGTCTCTATGAGTCACTGTCACTCACTCAGTCATGAATGTAAAAGTAATTAAACAAGAAAGCCTTAAAATAAAATAACAAAACCAGTCAGTCCTAAACCCACCTCTAGCATTTTGTGCAGATCCTCCTCAAACTCGTCAATGTTGGCATTAGTCTGCAGACCCCTGTCGTCAGTGACGACACCTCGCAGCATGAACTGATAGTATTGTTTTATCAGGAGCCCTCCTTTAAGAACCTCTTTACACTCACGCACCAACTACAACACAAATACACAAGTCACCCATTTTGAATGTCTCTAGGAATCATTTCTTGGAGTTTAATTTAGTCATGCTGAATGTGAACATTTGAGTCTAGAAGAGCCAAACAAAACCGATTTAAGTCATAAGAATAAGGAAAATGTTTAACAAAAACACTATCAATTCATTTCTACACTATGAAAACTGTCATGCACCAATAAAAAGATGAAATTTTAATGATAGGTTCTTAGATTGGCTTTAAAGAATAATAAAGAAAAAGAAAAAATATATATATATATATATATAACTATATATAAATATATAACTTGATATAAACATAACAAATACAGAAATAAGAAAAATGTTGTAAATTTAGCATTGCAATTTGAAATAAGGAATTTCTATTTTAATATTTTCTGTTTATTGCTGTGATGGCAAAGATGACGTTTTAGCACCACTACTCCAGTCTTCAATCTCACATGGTCCTTCAGAAATTATTCTGACATGATCTTAATATTTTAACATGATTCTAATATGATACAATACACTCTGAAGAACAGAAAGTTTAAAGTAACGCAATTCATTTGAAATAGAAATCTCTTGTAACATCATAAATGTCTATCATTTTTTTTCAATTTAACCCCCAAATGTTTGAATGGCTGTTTATACAACATGTAGGTATATGCAAGTAATGACCTGTTTGATGCTGAGCAGGGATGGTTCCCCTGCAGGCCTTTGCTCAAGGCGTAGTTTGAGGCACTCGTGAATAACATTAAGCAGCACACGGCAAAGCACCAAGAAGGCCGGCTGGAATGAGGGTAGGTCCATGTCCACTAGCTCCTTCCACGATACCCGTCCCGACTCCTCCTCCTCCTCCACCTGACCAGACACGTGACGAGATAGCTCTGGAAGGTAGTCACAGTGCTGCAAAGAATAACCTGGGACCGCTGACAACTAACAGGAACAGAGCAATGAGAACATGGACGGTGAAATTCAGTATATGATTGTGGTTATGAACAGAAAACAATGAATATTGTAGGAATACTGATAGCAGAATGAAAAACAATATATTGAAACCCATCTCTTAAAGAAGTTCTTTCACCCTCATGTTGTTCCAGACTTATATGACTTTCTTTTGGCAGGACGCAGATAAGTTTCTAAAGCATTTTCTTGCTGCTACTTTCAGTATATTCAAACTAAATAAAGAATGGGACCTTCAGGCTTCAAAATTTTAGGACCTCAAAATTTCAATTAAAATGTGTTTAATCACTTATTGGGCTCTTCCCCTTTAAGAAGTCATTGCCCATAATGCTATTAAGAATATGTGCGTGCCAAGAAAAAAGGTAAATCATCCCTGTAAAAACTATCACCATCCGAAACTCCAGTAAATCAGTTCTTTCGTTTTAATTCAAATCGTCACGAGTCATTATTGCTTGTTAAGAGAAGACACGACAAACATTTGGTGCCGAATCCCCGGATACTAGCAAGCAACACCCGAAATGGCGGATCCATTTGAAAGACTAATAAGAAAATGGAGACGTACGCGCTTTTACAACAAGACTTTTGCAAGAGATCGAAACAAAGGTAGACCAAAAAGATCTAGCCATTGACCGACTGTGTGAGCTGTTATCCCTGTTATCTGCAAAAGAGGAAACGCTGCTGGAATTGGATGTAGGAATCGAGGAAGGGACGGACACTGATGATTTGGAGAATGAAATCGCTGACGTTGAGGAATATAAAGAGCGAATCATCACAGTAAAATCACGCGCACACCAAGTGATATAGATAAACCGGGACAGCAGCAGAACAAGCAGCACAGAGCCATCGCTGCACAGACAAACAGTTAAGTTCCTCAAACTGATGAAGATGGAACGATGCTTTGTGTGTGTCGGGCAAAAGCATATCGCAAGATTCTGTAAGACTAAAATGTGCTGTAATCTAAGTCGACACCCCAGTGCTGTATGTGAGAAAAGAGGTACACATACTTCTGACACTGAGAACAAGAACAATGTAGTTTCTTCCTTTGCTTCACATTCAGTAAAGATACAGCCCACTAAGCAGAAAAACCGTGTGCTGCTGCAGACTGTAAGAGCAAGTGCAGAAGGACCTGGTGGACACAGAAGCATTCACTGCTTATTGGATGAAGGCAGCCAGAGAAGCTTCATCAGTGAGAACACCGTAAGAGCTTTAAAATTACCTGTGATCAAGCAAGAGATGGTAACTCTTCATACCTTTGGCTCTGCATCACCTGTTACAGCGAAATGTAATACCGTCAAATTAACTCTGCAGAACCTCTGGAAGAAAGGGTAGAAGACTGAAATAGAAGCACTCGAGACACCCCAAGTGTGCACTGCTGTGATGAAGATCCCAGGTGAGCACATCCAAACAGAGCTGAAACGGTCAAAATGTCCAAGCGATGCTGATGCTGCCTGCATGCAAGTACAAGTTACTGAAGACTCGCTGATTTCAATCTAGAAGTCTTCTGGAAAATAGAATCTCTTGGTATTACCATGAAGCAGACAGAAAGTCCTGGAGGAAGAGGCGGCTTGTCAGAAGTTTGAAAGGACAACTCAATACAAAGACGGAAGATATGAAGTAGAACTGTCGTGGAGACCTGACAAGCCAGAACTTCCAGATAATTTTAAGATTGCAAGGAAGAGATTCGAAGGCCTCAAGAGAAAGTTGCTGTCAGATTTAGTGCTGTGTCACCGATATAATGTAAAATGTCGTGAATGATTACCTTGAGCAGGGCATTGTTGAGGACGCGGTGGAGGAGTCATCTCCTACTGCAGTTAAATATTAAATATGAGTTATTTAATATGAGTTCCAACATCCTGAGGTAGTAAGGATACTAAAAGAATCACTGTATGTTGATGACTTCATCTCAAGTGCAAGTGATGTTGAGAATGCCTTCTCCCTAACGGCTAATGCCAAACAGATTATTTCCACAGCTGGCATGAACCTCTGCCTCTCCAGAGTTAAAGGAGAAATGGAGAACAATGATGAATGAACTTATTTACGGATTCAATGATAGTGCTACAGTGGATTCACAGTCCTGCTCATAGTAGTTGAAATACAGTCCTTAACCAATCCTGCAATGTGGTCTCACTATAAGAGCAAGGCCAACCTGAAGGAAAGTGAACTGTGGTGGAAAGGCCCACCATTCCTGACTGCACCAAGTCTGTCTGAGGAAAGTCATGAAGACCAGAGTGATGAAGATGTGAGTAATGAGTTAAAACAAGTTCAGCAGATCAGTGTGCAACTCAGCAGCAGCAGTGACCAAAGTGAAACAGAACCTGTGTTAGATTTACAGAAGTATAGTAAGCTGAAGAAAGTACTGCGGGTCACTGCTTGGATTAAGACGTTCGTACATAATGCAAGTTCAAGCTCAAAGAGACGAGGTGAGCTGACTGCTGAAGAAATGCTTGAGGCTGAGAAGTACTGGACCAAAGTGACACAAGTTTGCAGCTTTAGTCATGAGACTAGTTTGCTAAGAGCTGGTAAAACCTTGAACTCAGATTCCAAAATCAGAGACTTGAAACCCTTCCTTGATGCTGACGAAATGCTCTTTGTTGGAGGCAGACCACTGTGAGCGAGGAGGAGATGATGAGGATGTGGAGATACAGAAACCGACTCATGAGCAATCTGTGGAATCGCTGGAGGAAAGACTATCTGCTATACCTGAAATCTGCACATTCCTGCAGCACACAGAAACCCACTAAGCTGAAAACAGGTGATATTGTTCTCATCGGAGATGCCAACATGCCAAGACAAACCTGGAAATTAGTAAGTTTAAGTATTAATTTATTGGGCTTTTCCCCTTTAAGAAGTCATTTCCCATAATGCTGTTTCACGAGTTCGTGCTTCCTCATAATCTTGGAGGGTAAGGTAAAAGCGAATTTGGCGTGCTGTCTGGGGGGCGAGCCGGGAGGACGGCGGACTCCGAACCCTAGTGGTTCGAACCCTAATGAGGGCAAGAGCTCGGCGTCTGGCTCGGTCCCTGCGTGCCCCCCTGAGGAAGGCGCGACGTTTACTGGAGGCGGAGAAGGGGCGGAGGAGGGATGCGCGAAAGCGAGATACGGAAGGAGAGGAAATGGGGTTATTTATAGCGAGAAGGAGGAATTTGATTGGGCAGGTGTAATTAGGAGATTGATTAGATGATG
>JAUMHE010023796.1:0-14085 GCA_032359235.1 Enteromius mattozi | reverse complement strand
ATTCAAAAGTGACCAAAACATCAGCCAGAAAGCATAGGAACTGAGAAGTGGTCTGTGGTCACCACCTGCAGAACCACCCCTTTATTGGGGGTGTCTTGCTAATTGCATATAATTTCCACCTGTTGTCTATTCCATTTGCACAACAGCATGTTTTCAATCAGTGTTTTCTGGGGTAGTTTCTTGGATTTATTCTTCTTATTTTAGTAGCTAATTTTGTGGTTTACTGAGCATTTATGTGTTTATCATAAATACACTAAAGTATGTAGGCCTATGTAAATGTGTTTATAAATCTAGATAGATCTAGGCACATATACACATACATTTCAGTATTTTAAGTTTATTCTTTTTATGAATGTACTCTAAAACATTTATGATTGACAGATCGGACAGCAGTCTGGATCTTAAATGGAACATTATACCTCATGGGATACAACTAAACCTGCATTCAGAAAACTCTTTTCCACTTTCTCTGTTTGAGGCTGCATTATTTTTCTTGCTCCTTTGAAACACATCATAACTGCTTGACCAGTTCAGTTGAAGGAGTTATCTTTCCATCAAAAGCTATCAAGATAATGTCACAGTTTAAAGACTAAGTCTTCAAAGAAAACTGGAGAAAAACACATGTCTATCCATCCATCTGTCTATCTGACAAATATTCTTCAAAATGGAATATTAATTATGTTCTCTTCATCACAGCCACAAAAACCTGAAAGGTTATTTCTTTAAACACTGAGGGGCGCCATATACTAAAAAATGAATAAATAAATAAGCTATTTACTGTTGCGTCTTAAACTCAAAGAAATCTATATTTATAAAAAATATAATGGCATAAAACACATCTGAAATCAATTTATTTTCAAAATGCATCTTTGGTCATTAAATAGTACAATATTTTTATTAGATAACTTATTTTGTTCCTGATGTCAGTGGTAAAAGGTAAACCAAAACATAAAGCAAGAATGCAGAATGGATAAATCGGATAAGTTTACAACTTTACTAAAGAAAATATGAGAAATATAAGCTGAGGTTCAATCATAAGGTTTATCAGAGCTAGTTGATAGTTGTTTTTATTTGAAAACAAACGGTGTAAAGGTCCGTTCAGACCAAGCACTATAACTATAAAGATAGCAATAAATATAATTGCATCCACATCATGGATATCGTCTGTTTATTATAAGCTTAGGCAAGTTCCTGTCCCACCAAATGCTATTACCTTAGAACCTCTCCAAGTCACCCATAACATTCGAGCTCAGAGCAGGTGCGGACATAGATCTTTCATCATTACTTTTCTTGCAATATGGAAATGTTTTAAATCGTTTCTCTCTTTTAACATGCCATTCCCAAATTTTTCCCTCCTCTCGATCACCTCTTTTATCTGCTTTCTTAACAGCATCAAGAGCCTCCAAGTCAGGTCCATCAAAGGTTTACATTTACATTTAGTCATTTTGCAGATGCTTTTTTTGCAGACACTAAGAGCAATCAGTCTAGAAGAGGCAAAGGACAGAGGAAGTGCTTGTAATGCCAGACTCTGGCACTGTTTAAATAGTTCAAAGGTAAGCTGAGCAGCATACAGTTTTTCACAAATTGATGTATGGAGCTCCTTCACCTTAAAATTTCCAATTCTCAAACCTACATGCTAATCAAAGGAATCCAACGATCCAGGCCAATCCCAAATTATTGCTCATACACTCAACACCATGTTTATTTTAGCTTTTTTTCAGGTTTTTGAGATGCTTAGAGCTCACAGTCTCTTCCAAATCTGATCCAGCCACCAGTCATATCATCGCAGACCTAACTGTTTTTGATGGCGAAACCATCTCATTCCTAATCAAACAAAGCAAGACTGATCAAGCCAAGAAAGGCCACATTATCTACATATTCAAACTCCCTTCTCCTATCCAACCATACCAGTCTGTCCTCGAATATCTCCACCTCAGAACTTCTCAGGCCAGATCCCTACTCGAACCATTATTTCTCAACGATTCTAATAAACCTGTCAGTCGCTTCTTGTTCCAAAAACACCTCAGAGCCATCTTGCAAGCATCAGGTATCCCTGCAAAAGAAAAAAAATTACTCTTTCTGCATTGGGGCCACAAAATCAGCAGATAATATCAATATCTAAACAGCAGATCCAAACATTAGGAAGATGGTCGTCAGAAGCCTTCCAAAGCTACATCAGAACCAGGCAGGTTCACATCAAAGTAGCTAATTGGTTAAAATACCAATGTGCTACAGGCAAGATCATTACAAATTAAGGGGCCAATGAATCCTGGCCTTCGGTGAGTCCCACCAGTCCGTCAATACACAGTATCATTCCATTATCTATTGTTAGAATAGGCTCCCTCGGCTTGCCAATCTTGTTACCAGCTCCTGGGGTGTATTCGGGGGTACCCAATCTGGCTGTCCAATTGCATATTGCCTTTTTGGGAGGTACTCTGGGTTCTGGCTTTCCCGAGCCGGGGGCCCTTCCCTGGACAGCACGTCTGCAGAACGTCTGTGTCCCTGGGTCAACATCTTTTGTCATTAGCAATCAGATTTGAAGAACCAGTTCATAGTTTTTGTGAAGTTTAGTCTTGTTATCAGTGTATGATACTTGTACATCAGTGTCAGTCATCTGTCATTAAATATGAGGCAGTACTCATGGGCAAGGTTAGGTTTAGGTGTAGAGATATGGTCAGAACTAAAATTTAGGATTAAAATGTTGCTCCAGGGTCACCAAATATGTTGACTCAGAAACATGTCAAACTCAGCAAAATCAGGACATGCCAGCATGTCAAATACACATTACTATACTCACCAAATACGCATTGCTATCCTATGGCTTATAATATCTAAGTATGAACTTGTGAAATTAGAAATAATATGATGTTAAAAATATCGGTGCCTACCAGAGAGTATGTTCATAGTCCAAAGGTGATTAGTTTTGTATAACTATTTGACTTAAATAACAAATATTATGCTGTTTACAAAATTTAAACAGGGTAAAATGTGTGTTTTGTTCCATCCCAAGTCTACAAGTCTATCTGTTGACAACATCTAAAATGTTTCCTGTTAAAAGCTGAAGGTACGTCTTCTGCTATTTTTGAGAGTATTGCATGATTATATTCATGAGTGTTTTCCCCCAGTGATTATGTCAAATACGTAAGTGTGCATATGCATGCATGATACTCTCTAAAATGGCAGAAGACATAACTTGGGAGAACAATGGTTGAGTAAATTATGTTATTTTTGTTTTCTTTGAGCAAAAAAATAAAGTGTTCTTGTAGCATCGCAAAACTGAAGTTGAGCCACTGATGTCACATGGTTTTACCAATGTTTTTATGGGTGAGCGTGATTTCACCAAGTACAAGTTGCTCCAGGATCAACATTCCAATCAGATTTGAGGCATATTTTCTGTGTCTTTTCTTCATGTCTTACTTGGTAAAATCACGGCAGACAACTCTATAGGTCGTTTGTGCAGGTACCTTATTATGACCTATATTAACGTTTTAAAGGTACGCGCCCTCAATTGACAATTTCTTATATCTGTTGCCATGAAATGACATATGGTAATCAAAACGCACGTTTAGTTTACATGCAGTGTGTGGACTGTCAGCACATGATCCATTCTGTGCATGCGCATTTTCTACCACATCATTATGCGTGTACTGATTCTGTTCACGACACTGGATGATCTGTTCCACGTGTGCACACCTTTGTTAGTGTGGCAATGTCCCGCTGCCAATAGGGGCACAATTGTAATATATGGTCTGATGGGTTGTTTTTCGCCGCTACTGTATGTACAAATGACCTATATGGGCCCATTAGTTGGACAACATGTTGGGCTTATGACGCATCACATAGCTCTCTGATATAATCCAAAATATCTAAATTTGTGTTCAAAAAGGTCTTATGGGTTTGGAACGACATGAGGGTGAGTGATTAATGACAGAGTTTTCATTTTTGGGGGAATTAAGTTTAGTATATTTCTTAAAAGTGTAACTAGGATATATTTATTAACATAGTATTTAATATACATTTTAGGAATATATTAAAATTATGCTTGTGTTTAGCATATCCTTTAGAAGTGTAATTACGCATTATTGCCAAGGTATTTCTTTTTTTTTTAGAAATACATTGCAAGCTTGTGTTTTGCATATTTTCTAAAAGAATAACTGAGCATAAATTTAATACAAAATAACTTCTAGTATACTTCTTAAAATATATTAAAAAGCAATTTAATATATTTTAAATGCTCTTCAATAAGCATGGAATACAAATGTATTATAAACATTCTACTTGACTTTCAAGTATATTTTTAATACATTTAATACTACGTCTTTTTCACCTGGGAAAAATAGCGCCTATCATTAGGATATTTCATTTTTATTTTTAATTATTTGTTTTAATAACAAACCACTCCTCGTTGTCAGTTTTCAGATTGGGAGTAATTGTGGTTGACATTTTTAAGACCTGCTTTAACTATTTTAATTTATTATGAACATTTTTTGCTTAATTTGTAAACCCTTATAAATGTAGAACTGTATTTGGTTACTGTTACGAATCTGCCAGGCTCTGCTCCCGGCCAACCACAGCGATCACAGTCACCAGAGTTCTAATCATCAACACCTGCATCTCATTACCTCTGCAATCACGAGCACTCTATGTCCACACACCACTCCCCAGTCAGTTGTCTGGGCTCGTTCATCCTAAATGTAGTGGTGTGTGGTGTCATTTCTTGTCATCGTGTCTCCATTATTATCAGTTGTTTCTGTCTCCTACTGGTTTGGAATGACATGAGGGTGAGTAATTGATGACAGAATTTTCATTTTTGTGTGAACCAACCTGTTAACCTTTTACCTGGAGTGTTCAAAGACATTGTTAATGCTGACCAATATGCCACAGGAAATTATTATTAAGAATTATTATTAAGCAAACTAAATATGCCTGCAGTGAAAAGTATAACTGAGACTTTAGAATTTCTAAAAGATTTTGTTTGCTTGTTTTTCCAGACTACATTCAAAACAGTGTTTCCACGTCTGGGATAAAGACAGTCATAAAGAACCAAGCGGAACAATGAGGACAAACTCTTCAAAACATTAAACCTGCCTGAATAATGAGGAAAGAAATGTTCATGATTTGTAAATAAACACTACTGTAAGTACATTAAGTGTAACTCTTAGCCTGTTATTTAAGTATAAAGAAAAGTAAAATTTATTTTTGGCTGCATTGCTGTTTGAGACATTCACTGTTGTTTTGTACTTTAATTTGTTTAATTTGTTTTGTTTTAATTTATTGCAAATTTGTGCAAATAAAACGTATTTTGAATATTCTGGTTGCATTTTAGTGTTAACTGTTCAGCATTTTATTAGTATCGCACTTCGGTTGTATTATGTATTGCAGTAATACTGTATTCTATTGCGGTTGTTTATTAGTAATACTACAGTTCTACTGCATTTGTATTTCAATTGTACTTCAGATGTAGTATTACTATTATTATTATTATTATTTTATTTTTATTTTTTTCCTGTCCAAAAAATTGCAGTTTTCTACATGTAAAGAAACAAAACAAAAAAATTTTTCTAAAAAGTTATTTTCTAAACTGCAGTTTTTTAGTTTTTGTAAGGGATGTACCTAATTTGAAGAGAAAAACCTCACATTTACCAAATCAAACCAGCACAAAAAGAGCAACTTCCAGTATAGAATATGCTATTTTTACAAGATAAAAGATGGATATCTGCTGGATTTTTGTATTAAACTAATTAGAAATGTGCTTTGATTTTAAAAGCAATCATTGCTTAAAGTAAAAAGTAAAAATAAAGTTGATACTAGAGTCTATGGACATGATGTGTACCCGAATGACTGCATGCCAGTGGAAACACACTGTAATGTTAAAACCGATGAAAAAGGACATATCACAACAGTGAGCCGACAAACATCCTACTGTTATCTTTACAATCTTGAAAACTGAACGCAGCACAAAGTCAGCTTCTCATGATATGTCATGTATAACAGATAAGTTTCAGAGGCTAGTATCATTTTGCATGATTGAAAGCATTTATTTGTTTGGTTTTATGTTATACAGTATAGTTGTCAAAGACACAGCTGTCAGAGTTAATAACAGAAATCTGTTATCTTCACATTTAGACAAGCTTAACTAGTGCATGACTAATAGACACGTATAACTAGGGTCCTATGATTTCTGAGAAAGGAAAAAGAAAAGTAAATACATGACACAGTATTTCAAAAATAAAGATATATAAACAAAAAAATAATAATTAAGCTTTTAATTACTAATTATTTTAATTATTACTTACTAATTACAGGTCCTTTTGATTATCCTATTATAATTTATTTAAACTGGATAAAATAATTAAAAATAGAATCCAGAAACTGAAAATGGTTGTTAAATTGTGTAAGTTTCATGATTTCAGTTAATTACATTTACTTTTTAATACAATTTAATTCAACAGAGTTTAAACTTATTTACCCAAGAAATTACGTAATCCTGCCCAAATACTTGCTGCCAGTGACCTCAAGTATTGCAAAAATGTTTGTTCCTGATCATTTTGCTGGTTATTTGGCTGACTTACGTCTGCATTTAACATATCCAAACATTCACCGTTAAACAGTATGTATTCTTTACTGTACTTGTTCTTTAGAAATTCCTGCAGTTCCTGTAGACTCTGCCCACTGATAGTTTTGCTTTTATCGTCACTCTCGTCTATGTTTTCACCCCAGTGAGCTAGGGACTGCCATTTTCTGCTCTTACTGTTATAGCAGCAGAACGCAGTCCACATGTGTGTGGGAATGTTTACTTTATTTTCCAGCCATTCATTTTGGCTTGGTACAGCTCCTGTCAGCCCATAGGCCAAGATCTTATTATTGTCTTTTTCATCCCTGCAGTGAGAATCCATTAACTGTTTTACTTTTTGCTCCATTCGACTCCAGCTTCCATCTTATCAATAAGCAATTTAGATTTTTAGATCTTAACCTACCCCCAAACCTAAACCTACACATTTTAGAGAATATAAAATGATGTAAAACACAAGTGACAGAAATATGCAGGAAAAAAAACAAAAACATTTTTGCAACAACATAGGATTTAAAAGTATTTTTATAGTCGCTAATCCCACTCCTACCTCTAAACCTAAACATAACTATCACTGTACAGTATAAGAAAAACATGACAGACAGATAAATGCGATTACAATAATTTATTTATTGCAACAATGTCAAAAGCAGTATTGTTTGGGGCTGCAACGCGATGAACAAATGACTCAAACCTGGATTTGTCAGATACTGAGCTAATCATAGAATAAAGACCCAGGTAAATAATGATTTAATCTTTTCTGTTTCTCATAGCATTATAGTTTTGTATTGTTTGTAGTGTGATCGGCGTTTGCATAAATAGGCCTACAGTAGTTTTGCTGAACGAGTCCATTAATTGCATTGCCTCTCAAGCACTCTCGCAGAAAACCGAAGAAATTACAGCACTTTTTGGCAATTTCCCAGCTAACAGATCTTGACAGATTTAATGTCTTTCATATTCAGTTCATCTAAGGCTGTGGCTGAAGAAAGTTGTAGTTTGTGTCTTATTTGTCTTTCTTTCAGTGCTTGTTCACAGCAGGTGTTTGAATGATTGAAGGAATGTTTCAGGAACATCGTACTAACCTTTAAATACATTCTAATAACATTAAGGAAACTGGATATTTTAATGTTTTGGGAATGTTACAAATCAACGTTTCTAGAATGTTGCTTTTCAAACCAAAATTAAGTTGAAAGAACGTTTGAGGAACATTATAACATTATTCAATAAAAACGTTCCTCCAGCATCAAGAAAACTGGACACATTTTGTATTCCCAGAACCAACACTGAATATTTGGAGAATGTTCTAGTAACAAAATTCTGTTAGTTGGGCAATTTAATAATGCAGCTGCAAACTAGGTGTCATTCCCTGGACTGTTGCTCTGTTTAACCTAGTTTCTGTCTTCTGTTAATCGTGTGATTTTGTTCAGGTGTGTCTTGTCTAATTACCGTCATTGTCTCCCTATTTAAGTTGTCTTTAGTTCAGTTTGTGTTGTTCCGGTCTCAAGGTTATTTTGATGTGTGTCTACCCTGCCAGCCTTGTACCTTCTTGGATTATTAAAAGATTGTTACTTTTCGTGAACCTGAGTCTGCCTGAGTGCTTCGTTTCACACACACCGTGACACTAGGTCATTGATATGACAACAGTTTTGTACGTTAAATGCTGAACATACATAAGTATTCTTACATTTAAATGCTAAAAATTTGTCAGTGTTGTATGTTTTAAAGCCTGAAAAAACATAAGAAAATTTGTGTTTTATAGAACAACATTTTACTTAAAAATAGGGTTTCTGCACGAGTCCACTTTTGCAGTGAAACAGATCTGAAACATCGGCCCTACCTATGCTTTTAAAAGTGCTGTCTATATAACTGGACTTTCTGTCTGTGCTCCTAGACCTGAAAAGTAATGCCAATATACCCAGCACTTTTGGAATGATGTGAATTTTTTTTAGTTTTTAATTTTAGTTTTTAAATTTTAATAACATTTCCTTTTCTTATTAACGTGATTTCAGGTTATTATATCAAGGACAACTATTAAGGATGTTGGTTTCATATTAAATGTTATTATACTTTTATGTACATTTTACGTTCACAATTGCAAGTTTACAAAAAGCAAACCTTGTTTATGGTGGTTGAAAAGGAGATTCAAATATGTATAGATGTGATGTCAAAAAAAGGTAGAAAAGAAAAAAGAAGAGAGAAGAGAAAAGAGAGGTGCCTGAAAGAGGAGTTAGGATGCTTCAGATTCTATTTAAATGGACAGCAAATCATAAACATAAAATATGAATGCATGACAACAAGTGTAGGCATTATAATACCACTAAAGGTAAACAAAACATATTTATGAATCTTTTATATCATAAGGACAGGTCAGTTTTAGATCCCTTAACCCTATACCCCCAAATCTAAACATGATCATCTGAATATGAAAAAGGTAATGGACAGAATTATGTTGGCCACGGCTGACAACTTTAGTAACAATATATGTGAGCATTACATAACATGATGACATTCTACAATTTGCAGATCATTTATGATATTGTATCATTTTTAATGTAATAGATAACGTTAAGGCTAACACATTCATACTAAAAGCTAAACACATTTGATTTCATGGGGACTATAATAACTTCGTTTCTGACAAACAGAGTTGTAAAACAACAAGAAACATTACCTTCGGATCGATCTTCCAATTTCTTTTTGTTTTGAAATCTGATGATCTTCCTGTATATTTGTAAGCTGAAAAAACAGGAATATTATTTATTTTGTCGTAGAGAGTTGCATATCTGTAGAGGTTCCCAGATCTCTGACAGATTGGTGTGTATCGGTTATTATCCTGTGAAACTGATCTCTCCAGAATGCCTGTAATCTTTGGAGGCTCTCCTTTAAAAAAAAAGTTACTGCATGTGTTGAATGAATCTACAACATCAGACATGATGAAGGGAAAGCCCAACACCAGCAGCACAGAGACCAAATACAGACACATCTTCATCCTGAACTAAACTCAATTACAAACCAACAATAAAACTGAAGTGGTTGTGGAAATGTGAAGGTAATTTAGCACGGTCTCAGATGATGTGCTACATCCAGAAAGAAACTCTCTGTTTTTATAGACAGGTTATATGTCCTGTTTTCATTATCTGTGGCTTCCAGTAAGTTATGCATATAAGTTAAAAAGGCTTTTCACATCAGCGGTGAAACTGTGAGGTGAGTTTTGGACACTAGACGTGCAAGATAAATTACTACATTTGCATTTGACACTCATTCAGTTGAATTCAGTCACTGTGTGCAATTGACCAGGCCAATGCAAATTTACACACACATACTATATTATGTAAATGTAATATGATTGGAGTTTAATATGTTCCGTTGTTTCTATTAAAATGAACAAACTTTGTGGCTTCTAAGATCTTATAAGCAAATATAATACAAATTCTCTGGAGTAGAGCAAAACTGAGGACGATTAGAGGAACTTTAATCTACTGAGAAGTGCATTTTCTCTCTTTTTCTTGCTTCTTAGATAGAGTCACCTGCCTGGCTTCAATTTGTGATCAGTGATCCTTTAAAATCACTTCTTAGCATGTTCTTAATGTTTTTATTGTGTGTGTGTGTGTGTTTTAAATACCTCAAAGCATTTGGTGACTGAGAAACTGACATGATGAACCAGTCTGGTCTCACTGTTTAAATGTATAAGTGTGTGAAATTGACATGTATAAAACATACAAATCTATGTGTTGACAACATCTAAAATGTTTCCTATTAACAGCTGAAGGTATGTCTTCCTCCATTGAGCTTCACAACGTATGCGGTCCCTTTCCTCTCTGTGTAAACAACCTCAGATTACGCTCATATGCACGCTTTCCCCCGGATGTAATAAAAGGCTGAATACGTGAAATACGTTAAAGTGTGCATATGTGTTACCTTGTGATACTCTCTAAAGTGGTGGAAGACGTAACTCAGTGGAGTTTAGTATATTCCTTAAAAGTGTAATTAAGCATGATTACCAAAGTATTTCTAGAATACTTTTCAGAAATACATTGCAAGCTTGTGTTTAGCATATTTCTTAAAGAATAACTAAGCATACATTTAATACAAAATAACTTCTAGTATACTTTTTTAAAATATATTAAAAAGCAATTTAATATATTTTTAATGCACTTCAAATAGGCATGTTGGGAACACAAATGTATTATAAACATACTACTTGACTTTCAAGTATATTTTTAATACATTTAATACTGCGTCTTTTCCACCTGGGTAACCCTGCAAAGGAAAGGAACTTTATCAATCCCTCATCGACACACACTGGATTACTGATATCTGTTATACTCACCTCTCTGTTCCTGAGTCACCTGGTCTGCATCAGCTGTGTTTTTAACAAACATTGTACTATTCTCACTTACCTCCCGTGTAGAGTCTGCTTCCGTAACAGTTACCAGTTTGACCTTTTTTTTAAAACTTTTAAACCATTTTTGCATTCTATATTTAATTTAAATTTGTCCTCATGTCATTTAAAAATAAAAATTATTCAGTCTTAATTACGAATATGAGGTCAAAACCAGATGTAATATTTTGTAGTAGGAAGAGTTTAGTTTAATACTATTATAATCACATTATATTTATAGAGCTCTGTCAACTGTCCATGCTTTATATAAATACCTTTTTCTCACTTATTGTGTACACGCTTGAAATAAGACAGTGAGATGAGTCCCATGTGCCAGTATTTGCAGTTGCAGGCTCCATTAAAGAAAAAAGCCATGCACACAGATAATGAAAGAAGCATTTGTTAGATTTATTTTTTTTAGTTAACATGAATTGATGATACTAAGAAATTGCTTTGACAAATGTCATCTTACAGACAGATGAAATGCTGATGTAAAGCTGTGGTTTTGCGTTGTGTGTTCTCATTCTGCTCTGACTAAAGAAGGCTGTTATATGGTTGTATATTAAAATTACATACAGTCATTGTAAAAAAACTTTACTTGTTTGCCCCATGTGTCTTTTAAGAATGTTTGTAAGTCCTGCAGGCTCTTAGTAGTAGTATCTGCATCATTGCGATTTATGTTTTCGGTCCAGTAAGCTTTGGAGAGCCATACTTTCCCTGTATAATTGTAGCAGCAAAAAGTCATCCACTTGTGAGAGGGAATGTTAACTCTGTCATTAAGTGTTTCGCGGCCAGGCAAAGCTCCAGTCAACACATAGGCTGAGATCTTCCTGTTGTTCTTCTGGTCACGACAGTGTTCATCCATCATATCTTTCATGTCTTGTTCTTTTTGAATCCAAGTGCCATTCTCTAAGTTGTTCTTCTGGGGAATGCTGTTGGTGAGAGTAAAAGCAGACTTGGCAGATTCCAGATCAGCTGCAAAACGAACTGGAAATAAGAGCCCGGGAGTAACTTTTTGATTGTTATTTTTGTAGTCTCCAGTGATCGCCTGATTGACAAATGGCTCATGCATCCCAGGACCTATAGGTTCAAACTAAAGAAGAAGTAATAATAAAAGAACACAGTCAACTGAACCACAATCCTTTATATACAAGTTAGAAAATATTTGAAGGTTTTTGTGTAAAACTTTATGTGTACACTGCTTTACTAACGCAATGCATAACTCATGATTTTCTAAGCTATTCCTTAATGATTGCCACATTTGCAACTAATAATGAGTCTGTCTGGTTAATATATTAGTTCATCTATGAATTGTTATCAATTAAATATGTCATTGTGGATTTATTCCCTAATAACTTATTTTAATAACTAAAGGTGTTAATTAACTTACCACAGTCAGCCAAAGTCTTGTATTTCAACTTCCAGGCAAAATAAGTAAAATAATATACATTAATACATGATTAATTACTGCATTATTTGTGCAAATTCATGAGTAAATAACTACAATTAATAAAGCATGAGTTAATAACGATGTGCCTCTACAAGTCACAACATAATGATATATGCGCAAACCATCAGCTAATAATTAATTAATGACCATCACTGTTTATAAAAGTGCTGAAGTGTTCAATAATCTACAAAAAAATAAATGGCTTTTATAAACAGTGATGGTCATTAATTATTAGTTAATAAAACAAGTTATTAGACAAATAATCCACAATTACATATTTCATTGATAACAATTCCTATATGTACTAATGTATTAACCAGACAGACTCATTATTAGTTGCTAATGTGGCAATCATTAATGAATAGCTTAGAAAACCATGAATTAATGCTTATTTGTGTACACGTATTGTAAAGTGTTACTGTTTTTTCCATGCTGCATATTTGAGTCATCGTAAGAAACATCACCTCTGACTCGATCATCCAGGGAATCTTCTTTAGGTTGTATTTTTGTATTCCAGTGTATTTATAAGCCGAGAAAACAGGGATCTTCCTTGTTTTGTCATATAAGGTTACATACTTTTCACGGTTCTCATATCGTTGACAGATTCTGTCATAATCCTGAATGCCAGGGATAACCGGAGGTTTTTGACGAAAAAAAAAGTCTCCGCATTTACTGAATTTGTCCACAAGTTCAGAAGTGATGCATGAAAAACCCAGAGCCAGCAGCAGTACAGAGATGCTCACGATAAACCTCCCCATCTTCCCTTCAGACGAGAATGTGCTCAGGTACCGATGGAGATAAGTGCTGCTCTCTGACACATGTAGATTGTTTTGCAGTAGGAACAGTGTTCTTTAACCCTCATACACCCACATCTAATTCTGTATGCTCATGCAAGTCACACTTTCTGAGAAAACAGATAAGCAAGCAGAATTTTGAGTGTTACATTTTCTTTCACACATGTAGACCTGTGAACTGGCTTCTGGTGTTCTTTGTATATCATCTGTGCTTTTCATTATTACCGTTTACTTGAAGCATTAAAAAACATTTTGTTAATTGAAATAAACCTGAAATAATACATGTACAGCAGTTTCTGAAAACAGGATTTTTTATGAAGTGTCTCCTGCTCAACATGGCTGCAACGCTACATTAGTCATTAGCAGACACTTTCATCCAAAGCGACTTACAAATGAGGACAATGGAAGCACTCAGAATCAACAAAAGAGTAATGATATGCTAGTGCTAATTCTCAGTTAGTGTAATGCATACACATACATTAACAACTTTATATATATATATATATATATATATATATTTATATAAGGATTCAGCTACTCTGATTGAGTTGAGCAATCATTCCACCAGGACAAAAACAGACTTATGATTCTTTTAAAATTAATCTTAAAGGAAAGGAAGTGACATGTGGCCAGGTATGGTTTCCCATACTAAGATCTTGTGCCCTGCATTTAACCCATTCAAGTGCACCAGGACCGTGCAGACACGTTTGAGGGGGCGGGTGCTCAAAATTTTAAAGAGAAACAGATAAATCAGATTGAATGACTACAACTTATAATGATTACAAGTCTATTATATAAACCTTTTCTACGAAGGGCAATATCAACAAGTCAATACCCTACACATCTCTCTCCATGATGGTAACAGTAACACTTTTATATAACAGGGCTG
>JAUMHE010023795.1:0-14090 GCA_032359235.1 Enteromius mattozi | reverse complement strand
GGAATAAATTACATTTTAAAATATATTAACACAGAAAACAGTTATTTTAAATTGAAATAATATTTCACAATATTACATTTTTTTCTGGATTTTTAATCTAATGAATGCAGGCTTGATGAGCAGAAGAAACATCTTTAAAACCATTAAATATCTTACTGTTCTAAAACTTTTGAACGGTAGTGTGTGTGTGTATATATATATATATATATTTTATTTATTTATTTTTTTGCTGAGCTATTAATAGTCTATAATTTTCTTCAGACTTTCAAGGAAAATGGCAGAAACCCAGACACTTAACTTCGGACCAGAATGGTGAGTGTTGTTGCTGAAGCATAAAGGTCTATTTTTTTTTTTTTTTTTACTGATCTTTCATAAAAGTCTTATGTACACAGTCTTAGTCATGATTGTTTTTGAGAGCATGTCTTCTGTTGTTGGAAATTTAGTGATTATGCAAAATGAGATTTAATCTCTGTAGACGTCACCTGTGACATGCTGTCAATTACACAGAAAATAGTTTTAACACAGAAAACGTGTACAGGAAGGATATTATCATTGATTGTCACTGATTGTTTGACAAGTTACGCATTTAATGGTTTCACACACTAGTAGTTATTTGTCTTTTTTTTTTTTCTTATCAGCACATCTTCAAATGTGTGTAAATGCATTAACGAGCTTCACATTTCTGCTTTTAAACCCTCTTGGCCTATACTTCCAGCTCTCATTATGAACATTTTAAGTTCACTTAAATGAAATGATCATTTTAAATTAAGTTAACCCTTTAGGCCTGTTCAGTGTTACAAATGATTGCACCGATATTAATGTAGTGTTGAATGGCTATATTGGCTCATTTAAAAAGTGGCATTAAAGATGATATTATATAAATATGAAATATGTGTGTAAATATATATATATTTTGTACCTGTGTGTGTGTATATTAGTGCTGTTAAATGATTAATCGCATCCAAAATAAATGTTTGATTACATTACATAATTATGCTGTTTATATGTATGATATATATAAATATACACAAATACATATAGTAAAGGAAAAAAGTGTTATATATTAAATATATTTATATATATAATATAAATTATATGAATATAAATTAAATATATACATGTAAATATTTTTTAAAAATATACTGTATGTTTGTGCATTCATATATACATAATACTCACAGTATACACACGTTATGTGAACAACAACTTTTATTTTGGATGCGATTTAATTTATTTAACAGCACTAGTATTCACAAAAGTGGTATGTATATAGAAATCACATTAAATTTGAGTAAAGTGTCTATTTTTAATGTTTCAGATAAGCTTTTGGAGAATAAACTGTCAAAATGTGTTGAAATGTTGCCTTGTTATTCGGTGTAACACAATATTTATGTTAAAAAAAAAAAGCTTATTCTGACTTAAGAATAAGGAAGCATATTAAAATGTGCCATTTTACTACACAATACATTTTAAAAATATGATTTTAATAATAATTAATATTTGTATTTTAATGTGTCATAAATTAATATTTGATTTAAATATGCCTGGTGAGATTGTTTCACTGGATGACAATTTAGTAAATCGGAAAAATGTGTGTTATTTTTGGCACAGAAAAACAAAAACAAAATCACAATTAATAGAAACAGAAAACTAAATTTCTGGAGAAAAAACAAAATTGTATAAAGCAGTATTACACTTATTGTTTTTATGGTTAAACCATAATATATGTATATTGTGTGTGTGTGTGTGTCTGTGTGTATAAAAAATATGCTGTCTTTGTAAATTTTAATGTTAGGTGCAGTTGATATTAGGTACAGACATGTGCAATATATATGTTTAAAATAACTGATTCTTGCTTTTAGAAGCGTACTGTTTACTGACATGTCTAATGATATGATAACGTAGCATGTTTTCTCTCGGCTATGTCCCAGGCTCCGTGCCCTGTCTGGTGGAGTGGGTAGCAGCAGTGTGGCCTCCCCTCCGCTCTCACCCGCATTGCCAAAGTATAAACTCGCAGACTATCGCTACGGGAGAGAAGAGATGCTTGCACTTTATGTAAAGGATAACGTGGTAAGGACAAATTTTCCATCAGTCTCATTAACCTTAAAGCGTCTCTTTCAGTTTAAATATTCAGGTTTAAATGTTTACAAACTTTTCTCCCCCTTTAGATTCCGGTAGACCTTCATGATAAGGAATTTCTACCTATTTTACAAGAGGAGCCCCTGCCACCATTGGCATTAGTCCCATTCACAGAGGAGGAACAGGTGAGAATTTGACTTGTTTACTCAGAAGACATGCACATGGATTAGAAATGTTAAAGAGGTACTTTCTCCAGCAGCTCTCTGTTATCTATGAAACTGAAGTTGGGTTAAACTACAAAGAAGAGCTGTGCCTACCTATTCAAGTAGTGGCATTTGTTTTTTGCATATGATGTCATTTGCTCATTTTGGCTCATGCTGTGGTCGAAACGGATAAGGAATGCACTCCCACTCGCCATCTTGCTCTCACGCAACCCCTCACTGAGCTCCCAGCTATGTATGTATTAGCCCTTAATTTCCTCTGCATGCGTTTCTGTCTCCACAGAGAAATTTCTCCATGTCTGTAAACAGTGCAGCAGTACTCCGTCTTACAGGAAGGGGTGGAGGGACGGTGGCAGGGGCACCCAGAGGCCGAAGTTCTTCACGGGGGCGAGGTTAGCTGCATTGCAACCACAGAATTTCCTTTTTTTTTGCCCTCAAGACGTGCAGTAACTTATATTTCTAACAGCGGAAATACTGCACTCTCTGTTAAACCAGAGCAGAGTGCAGACTTTTGTCACCTCATGTAACATTTTCCTTTCTATGGAGTTGTCTTGATACACATCGAGTTTCTTATGCAGGTCATTACGGTGAGCAAAAATTTTAACTGGTGCATGTGCTCATGAGCTCTTCTTGTCTGCTTGACAGGGAGGGGCAGAGGAGATGGAGGGTTTTACCAAAGAAGTTTTGATGAGGTGGAGGGGGGTTTTGGCCGTGGAGGGAGAGAGATGCATCGCTCCCAGAGTTGGGAGGAGAGGTATTCAAAATGAATTGCACTTGCAGCACAAACTGTCTGTAAGCAATTGCAAATCTACAGCATGCTACAGAATGTTGGTAGGTAACGTGCAGACTGAAGCTATGTTTATGGGCAAGTTTTTTTTCTTTTTCCTTTTTTCTTCTCTATGCTTAGTTGAAAGGTTTCAGATACCTTTGCAGTGGTATACTGTCAGCAAATGTCTTGATGCAGCCTGTGCTCTCAGTAGCAAAAAAACGCCTGTAAAGAAAGCATCTGATCATAATATAGACATTGCAATTCAGCATTTCAGAATTAATATTAGAATGAGAAATACTCTTAATTTCTGCTGTAAAAGCACACCTAGAGTGCTGTTCGTGTTTCACTCATGTATGAGTGACCATCCTAATAGGTGATCACCATAGACCAATGCTAGTTTATTTGCCAGAGCAAACCTGTCCAGAAAATTTGCTTTGACAGGCTGTTTCAACCTCTTAAAGCAATCTCCAAACAATGACATAATTTTGTTTGAGGAGAGGTCACACAAGTTCTTGGATTTTACTTCAATTTTATTTTGGCCTTGACTGCCGAAAAGAATAGTTATAATAACCCAGATATTGATCTGAACTAGAAAGAGAGAAAGCATGCATTAAGTGTATTAATTGTCTGCATTTTGTACATTTAGTTTGGGATAACCTGATAACACTTTTTTTTTTTTTTTTTTTTTTATTCTTACCCAGGGGAGACAGAAGGTTTGAAAAGCCAGGTCGAAAAGATCCAGGTTAGTGTGCTAGATTTTTAAGATGCAAGTTATAGTGGGATAAATGTGTCACCATGTATTAAGAAAGGGTCTATACAGCTGCCTATGATTGAGAGATTGCATGAAAAAGTGTACATGCACTGAACAGCTGACCCCACTGTCCTCTACAAAGTGTGATATGATGTTATGCATCACAATGTATGTCACCACTGAACCAACTGAATCTCTTTGTCCGTAGATGGAGCACCAGCCCATTTTCCTCTTAATCACAGTAAGTGTTTCTCTTTGTTAACAGACCTATAAATTGTACATTACTGTTCAAAAGTTGGGGTCTGTAAGTTAGGAAGTTAAAGAAATTAATACTTTTATTAGCAAGGATGCAATCAAAAGTGTCATCAAAAGACTTTCATTGTTACTAAATATTTCGGTAACACTTTACAATAAGGTTCATTAGTTAAACATTCATTAAAATTAGTTCAGTATATTGCAGGTTTTTTTTGTTTTTTTTTAACTGTATTTTTAGTTTTTACACCGTGAGAATAAGAGACTTCTGTCTGAAGATAAAAACAAATCATACTGAGCCCAAACTTTTCAGCAGTAGTATATAATAGATGAGCTTTGAGTCAATCATAAATGCTTCAAATGCTCAACATGTACTACTTTTTTCTTTCAAAAAGTACGGGCAAACTATGAGGATGCTGGTGCAGTGAACGCTCGAAAGCACGAGTTCATTCGCTCTGAGAGTGACAACTGGCGCACTACTCGAGATGAGCAGAACGGTGAGGAAGATGATGGGGGCTGGAGGCTTGCAGGTTCTCGTCGGGACAATGAAAGATGGTGTCCTCCAAGTCCAGGTATGTTGCACGCTATTTTTTTTTTTCTCAAGAACTTTTACTTAATTTTAAAGTTTGGTGATCCAAACAAATTCCTCATTTGCAGATGGCCCACGATCAGCAGGGTGGCGGGAACACCCGGATCAACGTCGGCGCTTCCTTTTCGACTCAAGGGGTGAAGATGGCAGTTACCGTAGACCTCGGTCAGGCAGCGGGAGCCTAGAAGAGGAGAGAGACAGTTTGCCAGAATGGTGTCTGGAAGATGCAGAGGAGGAGAC
This sequence comes from Enteromius mattozi, assembly GCA_032359235.1. Taxonomy (NCBI): domain Eukaryota; kingdom Metazoa; phylum Chordata; class Actinopteri; order Cypriniformes; family Cyprinidae; genus Enteromius; species Enteromius mattozi. Next base: position 9,189 of record JAUMHE010023795.1, on the reverse strand, counting down.
GGGGACATTTGACTCCTCTGGGGCCTTCCTCTCACTTAAGGTGAGGGCGTTGGAAGTGAGTTCTTGGTCTTTGATCTTTCGTTCTATATTACATTAAAGTATAAATGTCTGTCCAAAAGAATGTATTTTTGATGTGTGACTTTTCCTAATTGCCCAATTAGAAGGCTCCTAAGGAGCCAATCCTGGAAGAGGCGGAGCTGGACTTCCGGCCACTGGAGGAGAATGACGAATGCACAGAAAAAGATGACAGTGAATCAGAACAAACCAAAGATACTGACACAGAAAGTAGACGTGAGAGTGACCGAAATCAAGGTCAGAAGGCAGTCTCGTTGGGGCAGTCTAGAAATCCAAAACAGATTTCAAGTTGTTCAGTTATTTAAAGTATTTTTTGAAAGAAGTCTCAGGCTCCATTTATATGATCAAAATTACAGTAAAATGAGTAGTACTGTGAATTTTATTCTTGCCGAATAAAATTAATATATTTAAATGTATCTCAGTTTAGAATGGTACTCTTAATTTTTATTTTTTTTCCCATTTTCAGGTCTTCAGTCTTGTAAAATGTCAGCTAATGTCTCAACAACCCTTTGACAATCGTCAATCGCTGTCACTGTTTTTAATCAAATATTTGTTTTTGGTTTACAGAAGGCAGTAAATCAGAAGAGTCATCGCCAGTTGCTGTACAATTTCCAGCAGTGGTGACGCCTCCTAAGGCTGCAACCCCAGCTCCAATTCCATCTGTGCACCCGGAGCAGGCTGTAGAAAGTGAGAGACCACTGGAGAGAACAACAGTACCAGAACTCAGACCTGAACTCAGTAAAGCACCACTACACACAACCCTACCAAATAGCATTGTGGAGGCCATTTCCATACCGCATGTCACAAACACACTCCCAGGTAATAATCGGCAGAAGTAATATTTACTTTGAATATATACTTTTTAAAAATAAAGTTCTTTAGCTTTCAGTTGAGGAATCCTTAGTTATAACCTGCTTGTGCTTCCAGATCTTCCAGTCCCAACACCTTTGGTGCTGCCCGTTAAGTCGGTGCCCACTCAAACCCAGCAGGTCAAGCCTTTGGAGATGCCAGTGGCTTTGGCTCCTGTTCTCCCCCACTCAACGGGCATTGTGGGCCCTATCAGCCGGCCCTCTGCCCTGCCCTCTGACATGGATGAAGATGAGGGACTCAAGCACTTTGAGCAGGTTTGATTGGCTGTTTACTGTACAGCAGTGTTTGCATCTGAATATTAAGTTGGTGCCTAAATTCCAAGTTAAAAAAATTATGACATGCTCAATAAAGCTGTTGTAAAGTCTACCGACCTCATTCTAATGCTGCTGTGATGAATGAATGTTTGGACAGTAGGCGAAGTTCATGTCCTATTTTTTCAAATTGTTACAGGAAGCCGAGAAAATGGTGGCATACCTGCAGGAAGGTGGTGTGGACGACGAGCGTTTGGCAACTAAGATTGGTCACAAACCCGCAGCTCTTCCCATTACACATGAGACTGCATTCAAGTGGTTTTACAAAGATCCACAGGGAGAGATCCAAGGTAGGGAAACCAGGATCCAAACTTTAGATTTAGCATTGCATAATAAAAGCTGTTGTAGAGCAAAAACATGGTTAAATTAAGTACACTAACCATCAAATGTTAAGGTTTTTCACTTTGTTTTGGAAAGATTTAGTTGACCACAAAATACTGTTAAACAGTGATCTAGTGAAGTCTTTTAACAATTTACAAATAACTTATTTTTTCTTGTTTTAATATATATGTGGAATTCTGTGATGACAGCTGAATTTTCAATAGACATTACTCCAGTCTTCAGAATCCTTCAGAAATCATTCTGATATGCTGATTTGGTGCTCACAAACATTTCTTATTACAGTTGAAAACAGTTGTTCTTAATATTTTTGGTTGAGTCATGATGAATAGAAAGTTCAAGAACAGTATTTAACTGAAATAGAAGAAAAGAAAAAGCATTGTTAAAGTTTTTCTTGCTGAAAGTATTCTTTAAAAATGTACTAAGTCTGACCAAAACATTTGAAATGGTGTTTTTTTTTTTTATTTTTTTTAAGTGAAATTAAGACATAAAGTACACTTTTTTTTTTTTTTTTTTTTTTTTCCTGAATAAGGTAGTTCAAAGTGATAGCCTTTACTAATCTCAGAGTTGTTTCTCTTTTAAATGTTTTAAAACATATTGTCTATTTAATTTGTATGAAAGCAAAAGCTTCAAAAATATTTTTTACTGATGGTGCAACATTGTAAATATATAAGGTTTTAAACATTTGAGTGTTCAACAAATTGGTTACATTCTCAACTACAGAATTACTTGGCCTTGTCACAATTTTTGGTGTGTTTTAAAACCTGCATCTTAAAATTGCTTTTACCCCATGTCTGTGATGAAGCCTCTCTAACCGTTAAAGAATTTAAAATATTACTATGCTGTTCTGAATAGCCACATTCAGTGACCCCAGACTGTCTGTCTTCTCACAGGACCATTTAATAACCAGGAGATGTCTGAGTGGTTTCAGGCAGGCTATTTCACCATGACCTTGCAGGTGAAGCGAGGCTGTGACGAGATGTTCCAGCCCCTGGGAGAGATGATTAAGTTGTGGGGGCGAGTGCCCTTTACACCCGGCCCCACACTAGCCCCCATACTGGTAATAAGACACTCATGTGCATTTGTGAAATGCCAGACCCAGGACTTGTTCCCCAGTCTTTCGGCAGTCTAAAAGTTTTGATTTTTGTTTCTTTTCTTTTTTTTGTATAGGGAGATCCAGATCAAGAGAGGATGAAGAGACAACAGGAGATTAATGCTCTAAATATGTATCAGCTACAGCAGCTGCAATATCAGTACTTAATCAGGTATGATGACAGACAGTTAAGTGTGCAATGTTTTTTAGAATTGGCAGAATGAGCTACAAAAATATTATCTGTTTATTATCACTCTGCCGTCTTCCATCATTCTACCCTAAATTTGCACCATTTGTTGAACCAATGTTATTTTCTGCTCAGTTCAGCTGCTTAAGGAGATTGTGATCAAAAATACAATAAAAACAGTAACATTATTACATGCTAAATGCACAAATGTATGTAATGAAATATTTTTAACATTTGTTTTTTATTAAAATAATACAGTAAAAACAGTAATATTGGACTTTTATTAAATGAATGCTAAATGCACACATTAAATGTAATGTAAAGTTTTAACTAAAACATTTAATGATTAAAATTAATTACACTTCATTTTATTATGCTCATTTTGTAGGCCAAAAACTATTTTTTCAATGTTAATAACAGTTGTCTTGCTTAATAGTTTTCTGAAAAGCATTTTTTTGAGCAAACAGCCAACAGCATTTATATTAAAAACGAATTTTTGTAACATTATAAAAGTCTTTAATGTCACTTCTGAGTAATTTAATGCACCCCTGCTGAATGTTACTTTCTTTAGAAGTGCAAATGCACGACTTCATATCATTCTTATGTAACTCAGAACAAAATGAAAGTTGCCAAGACGCTTTCTCTTTCTCTCTAGGCAACAGTATGCTCTGGCTCAGCAGAAAGTTTTGAGCTCTGCACCACCTCCACAACAGCAGCAGCTCAATCTGCTCCTACATCAGGCACTCAAGATAAGGTGCGATTAATGACTTTTGTTTTCAGTCTTCCTGTCACATTAACTCAACAGGAATGTGCTATATTAATACTGCAAAGCGTGGGTGTTTACATTGCATTGGTATTGCGGTTGAGCGTCTGTGACACAATCTCATGGTTCAGTTTGTGTGCCCCCTGCAGAACACCAGAGCCGCAACAGAGCCTTTTACCTCCTGTCACACGCTCCATGTCGGTGCCAGACTCGGGATCTGTTTGGGAAATGCAGAACCCTTCCACTCAGGCATCCTGTTCTCCAAACATGCAGCCCGCCACTCCCAGCAGTACGTCTGAACATTTAGAACTGGAAATGTACTTTTGCCTAATTGTCATTTACTCACCCCTCCACTTCCAAACCTGTATGAGTTCCTTTCTTCTGTTGAGCACAAAAGCAAGCTTGGTAACCAAACGGTTGATTGTAGCCATAGACTTTCTCTCTTTAGACATGCATGTTTGGAACAAATCGAGGGTGAGTAAATGATGAAAGAATTTTCATTTTTGGGTTGATTATACCTATTAAGAAATACATTTTTGGAACTATTAAAATGCTTTGGATCATCTGCCTGTCACTTCATATGTCTAGAATTTATTTATTTTTTTTATTTTTTTTTAATTTCAGTGGTGGCAGATGCTCACTTCATACTATGTAGAAGGTTTATGTTGTCTTGAAATCCTGAACTAGACCATCAGCAGTGCTTTGGTCAGGTGTGCTTGTTGTTTTTACTCTTACTTACAGTAACTCACCACTTGTTTAGTTTTGGATGTGAGTCATGCTCATCTCATGGTATAGCCCTGTTGCAAGTGATTTGACTCAGCTGAATAGATGCCACTTAAGCGGAATTGAAAACGTGGCTTTTGTTAGAGCTGTTTTGCTTTTACTTGAAAGAGTGGATAGTGTTTTGCCGTTTTTATTATTACATTTGTAGTGTTCTTCGCAGAATTTCATAACGAATTTAACTGCAATTAAATATCAGAATTTGTATCTTAGATTACTGAGTTAGATGTGATACGTCAAGATTCAGTATATTGTGTTCTGTCATGAATTTTCATTCCATGAGGTGTTTGAGACATGACGATATTGCAGAAAAATCTAGGAACTCGCTTGATAACATTATTTTGCTGCTAAATTGTCAGCGACAGCTGTGGTTGCTTTGGGTTGACTCATTTCCTCAGACTAGTTTTCTGTGATAACATCGTGCCTGCTTGATTGGTGATGTAACGCATCTTTTTGTAACTTTTTGAAGCATTTACTTATTGCAATCGATTGTGATAAGAATTTCACAATTTTGCGATGTTTAAATAAATTTGCTAGGTCATGCAGTCCTATTGAAGTATCAGGAATTGTACCTGATGCCTATAATTCAAGCTTGCTGTGTCACTGTCTTTTTAGCTTGGGAAGGGAGTAGCGTATGGGATCTGCCACTAGAGTCTATGCCTCAAGCGTCTTCCATTGAACAGATGCAGCTGGAGAAAGCCAAAGCTTTGAAGGTAAGGAAGATTTGATATACAAGTACATGAGTTATGATCTTACTTGAAATATTTTACTAAAACAATAATTCTTATTTTCATTTAGTTTAACTTGATGCACTTAAATAACTAAAATATGAAAACTGTTATTATGTTATTAATATTATTATACTAAAATAACACTGAAACAAATCTCATTTTGTAAATTTTTTTTTATTTTTTTTTATGGAATTTCTCTTCTGCTTTAAAGCTTGAGATGGAGAGACGAGAGGCAGAGCTTCGGGCCAAAAGGGAAGAGGAGGAGAGGAAGCGACTCGAAGAGGCACTGCGTGCTAGACAAGAGGAAGAGCGGAAACGTTTGGAGGAAGAAGACCTTGCACGGCGAAAGCAGGTCAGGAGACAAGAGAAAATATGCAGTGCACATTATTAGCTTAAATACAGCTTAATACAATGCTTTACGTTAGAAACTGTGGTACCATACAAAGGAATGTATACAGTTTTTTACTTTAAGAACAAGTTTGTTGTATAGGCGGTTTCAATGACGACAACATAAACAAACGTTACTGCGCATGCATGCTTTTGTGGCCCTATCTTTAACATCCCAATAGAATCAGTAACAACAGCTAAGTCCTTCTAGAGTGGATTGTTTTTTGATAACAAGAAAATTTGTTTGCTGTGTAAGTCAGACGGATTTATTTAAAATGCAAACTCATTCTCTGCCAGCAGGAGGTGCTTTAAGCATGAGAAACGAGAGGTTTCCCCGGTAATGGCTGTAGACAAAGCAGCTCTGAGCTTACAAATGCTGCCTTATATGCAGGATGAAATGAAAATGACATTTTCTAAAGACAGTTTTTCTTTCAGATATACAGTGATAAAAAACACCCATGCCTCGGTTTGATTTTTAAACGTGCATTACGTGCTCATGTTTAAAATGTAAAATAGGAGGAGGCTCTTCAAAGACAACGCGAGCAGGAGGAGGCGCAGCAGCGGAAGAAAGAGGAGGAGGAAAGGTTAGCTCAGGAAGAGGCACTCCGTCGGCTGGAGGAGAGGAGAAGAGAAGAAGAGGAGAGGAGACAAAGGGAAGAATTCCTCCACAAACAGGTAAGACTTACCTGCGCATGAACATTTGTTTTACATTTATTTAAACAAGTTAATTGTTTGAGCCACATTCAGAGCATTTGTAAAATAGCAGCTGTTGGGCAAACACCAGAGTTGTAGGCAAAACGTTTTAACTTTTGATATGAAAAAGATTTATATAATAATATGTTATGTGGAACTTCAACTATGCCTACTATTGTTACTAGGTCAGTCTTACCCTAAGCATGGTAGAATCACTAATGCATGGCAATTGATCTTTTTTCCAGCAGGAAGAGGAGCGGAGGAAGCAGGAAGAACTGGAAGCTCAGAGGCGGCGTGAGGAAGAGAAGAGGTTAGAGGAGGAGGCAGCAGCCGCAGCAGCTGCATTAGCAAGGCAACAGCAGGAGGAGCAGAAGAGAAGAGAGCAGGAGGCACAGAGGCAGCAGGAGCTACAGAGGCAACGGCAGCAACAGCAGGAGGCACTTCGTCGACTGCAGCAGCAGCAACAACAACAGCAGCTCGCGCAGATGAAGGTGATGCATCCTGGCGATAATGAGGCATAACCATTCCTATCGTTATTACATTCATTTACAGTGTTTATTATTATATCACAAGTGCCAATAGTAATTGTAATAATTTACATTTTTATAATTTAAATATATAATTATATAAAAACATATTTTCTGTAATTATCAAAAAATGTAATAACCGTAATAATTAGAATTTAACATTATTACTATTATGTTGTGAAGTCATTTTGAATAGTGTTTTTTTGTTTAGGTGAACTCAAGCTTGATTATTTTGCAAAAAGAGAATTTATGATTGTAACTTTTTACACATAAAAAACTAAAATAGAATAAATGTTGTATGTTCCCAGCTCCCTTCATCCTCTAAGTGGGGTCAGCAGTCGACCACAGCAAACACCCTCTCACAGTCTCAAAATGCCCTGTCGCTCGCTGAAATCCAGAAACTAGAGGAGGAGAGAGAACGACAGACACGAGAAGAGGTATGCTGATGATTGCTCTTCCCCATCTCACACTTTCTTGTAAATTACAACAGGTTCCCATTTTCCATATCGTAGAGATACTATTATCATTAACGGATGACACATCTCTTTTTTTTTTTTTTCTTTTTCTTTCTGATCTTTGTTCTTCACCTCTGCAGCAAAGACGACAGCAGCAGGAGCTCCAGAGGACACAGCAGCAGCAACCTCAGACAAAGCTCTCAGGCTGGGGCAGTGTGGCCAAGCAGCCTGCGGCTACCAAGTCTCTTCTGGAGATCCAGAGAGAGGAAGCACAACAGATGAAACAGCGTAAGGAGCAGCAGCAACAGCAGCAGCAGCAGCAACAACAGCAGCAGCAACCACCGCCGCAGCAGCAACAATCAAATGTTTCCCAGCAAAACCGCACACAGAACCGAGTGGTGAGTTACACACATCCTTTGAAGCAGCCTGTAATTACAGTGCCCTCAATAGTGTGAGTCAAAAGTATGTTCAGGGTTCCCACGGGTCCTTAGAAGGTCTTAATGTCAATTTAAGGTCCTAAGTTTTAAATAGTATATCAAAACAATTATTTTAGGAGGTTTTCATTTCTGGACCACCCTGTCATTACATATATGGTGTAAAGATTTTGACTGACCTCTAATTTGTATTTATTGTCATTTTAATACATTTGCATACTGAATAAAACATCTTGCATAATTAAACTTGCACTTACCATGTTTTGGAGTTTTCCACAATTATTTGTGTACATCTTAAAGTTCTGACCTTAGTGCATTAGTCGGAGTACAATAAACTGCATGACCTCTCTCTCTCTGTCTCAGGCCCTCAATACATCATCAGTGTGGGGTTCTGTTAATAATGTCGGCTCGAACTGGATGATGGACAGCAGTGTCTGGGGTGATGCTCAGAACTCTAATATCGGCTTCTGGGATGAAGCAGTAAAGGAGGCCACCCCACCTCAGGCCACACGCAAGACCCACAATCAGAAAAACAAGGGCAACGCTAACCTCAGGTAAACTGTTGCATTTATTAGTGTCTGTATTGCTCTAAACAGTGCAATAAAACCTCAGACTTTGGTGCAATGTGTAGAACAGCTTTGTGCCATTTCCATACTGTACTTTGTAAAATAATGTTGTCTTGTGCAGTAATAGCAGCAGTAGTAAAGCCAGTAAAAAGGTGGAAGAGGAAGAAAAGCTACTGAAACTGTTCCAGGGAGCCAATAAGAACCAGGACGGCTTTATGCAGTGGTGTGAACAGACTTTACACACTCTCAACACGGCCAATAACCTCGATGGTGAGTCTCAGACACACACCCAGTTCTCACCGCCAACTATCTCGCTTATTGGCATCTGCTACTTTGTGTAAATGATGGCCAGATAATTCTTCCCACAAACCACTTCCCTTTCTATTTCATCGCTTTTTTTTTCTTGGGTATTTTAATGCAATCTTTTGTGGAAAACAGCAGCGTAACTAGTGTTTAAACATTTGGGTAGAAGTTTAGGTAAATTGCAGATAAAAATATTAGAACATGTCACCTCTAAAAAAAAGGGTGATTTGAAGGTTTTAGAAAGTCATCAGTCTTTTCCTTTTCCCACAGTTCCCACCTTTGCGTCGTTCCTGAAGGAAGTGGACTCACCATACGAGGTGCACGACTACGTGAGAGCCTACCTGGGCGACACTCCACAAGCCAAGGACTTCGCCAAGCAGTTCCTGGAGCGCCGTGCCAAACAGAACGCTAACCAGCAAAAACCTCAGCAGGTCCAGCAGCAAAAACAGCAGGTGCGTTTGAGTGCCTGTGCTCTCGCTTGCTTGTGCATAGTGTTAATTTCGTTAATGAAAACTATGCTGAAAAACTATGTTAGTTGTAGTGGTGGGCCATTATCGGCGTTAACGCGAGACTCTTATCGCGCGATAAAAAAAATGTTGCCGTTAATCTATTCACAAAGTTGGGTTGGAGGCTGAGTCTATACTACGCAAGCTATGGTGACTTTCACCTTGATAG